>CM059602.1:102142500-102352500 GCA_030412105.1 Cyclura pinguis | reverse complement strand
CAATACATTTTTAAGCAACCATATTCTCTCTCTCTCTCTCATTGTATGAGTTGTGTGTGTGTGTGTGTGTGTGTGTGTGTGTAGAGATATAAGAATGACTGGATTTGTATACTGATTGCCGAGATTGTACAATGCACGCTCTAAAAGTTCTGTCCGTATAGCTGCGTAAGGGCTCTACTCTCTAGTATCTGTAGAAATTAAAAGAAAAATGAACATCAAGTTCTCTCATGCAGTTCCTCCCCCTTGCCTTGTCTGTTACAGGTGAATATAAAAAATTGTGAGTAACAATGTAATCCCATCAATCCTGGACTTTGCTAGCACTTTATGGCTCTCTGTAAACCTAGTAATTAACTTTTGTCAAACTTTGTAAAAGCATTTAGAGTGTCCTGCTGGTGTCTGCGTTCAAAACTACATTATTACCTTTTAAATACAGGGCACCCAGTTCCTCTGCTGAATCCAAATACTTGCCCTCAAAGGCTCAGGTGTTAAACAATTACAAACATCATACCAAAAAATGGGGAGAGAGATAGCCATGTCTGGAATTGGTCGTAGATAGTTTATGGATTTAATTTCTTTTGGGATATAAAGGATGTCTTCCAAAAAAAATTGACATGAGTACAGAGCTGGTGTAATCTCTTTTTGCAGTGATTTTTCTTTGATTGATGTGCCATTAATACTTTAATTGGTAACAGGTGCAGCTGATTGTTAGTTCCTAAGCTAAAAAATCTGAAATTGAACATAAGGCTCTGATAAATTAATAAACTCCTCTTTTCTAAACAGTTGTTGCTGTGGAGGAACTAACTTTCCATGAAGTACTGCTCCATCAAGCACACTGAATTCTTTATGTTAAAAAGCAAAGTGTTGCTTAATGATAAATTAAAATTACACTAACAGCCAGGGAGAGAACATAATAATGACACCCCCTTAAGGAAAAGAAATAGATGGAAAGAAAAGAAGAAAATATGTCGGTGTCATTCTGAACATTAGGACAGATCTGTGGGTTTTGTATCTAGTTATTAAAGAGATATTATTCTGTAAAATATAATGCACCATGCAACTGGAAGGGAGGTAGGAATGAGAAAGACTATAAGCAAATGAAATAGAAATATTTTAAATCTGTTTTTGACCTTCCCATCATTGTCAGAAATTTGTGGCAGCTAAAACAATCTCTGAATATTCCTTGCCTCAGAAAACCCTATGAAATTCATGGGGTCAACATAAGTCAACAGGTGATTTGAAGGCACATAAATACCCACACGCACCTTATAGTTACAGGTATGCCTCAGTTAATAAAGTAGATGTATTCCTGGGAATGACTTCTTTAATAGAAAATTTGCTCCCAGAGGCAGAAATAGCATGGTAAAAATAGGGCTAGGTCTCTACACCCACCAAAAAGAAGAGCAGTTCAACATGTTTCAGCAAACTTTTCATTCAAAACTAGAGATGGGACGAATCCACAATTTTCCGAATCCCTGGAAGGTTCTGGGAATCCACGAATCTCATGAATCTTGAATCTTTCAAATCCTTTTTAAAAAGCAAGGAAAAGAAGGATAATCTTGGGCAAGACACACTCTCTCAGCCTTAGCAAAAGCCTAGGCAAAGGCAAACCTTCCTCTGAAGAAATCTGGCCAAGACAATTGTCCTAGTTTTGCCTCAGGATCTCCCCAGATTGAAAATGACATGAAGGCCCTTTCTACACAGATTAATCCCACAGTTTCCTGCCTGTGTAAACAGGGCCACATACTAGAGTAGAGAGATAATCCAGGTCAAAACTGGCTTTTATTTGCATAGCTCCTTCTGGCATGCTGCGGTTTGTAGTTTGATGATGCACTAGCACACTTTGGCAGAGAAGGCTGTGACACCTTTTAAAACTCCAAGCCCCAGAATTGTGTCTGAAAGAGGTTTACAAGGGAGCTCTGCAAAGGAATGTTTCAGCTGTTGTTGAAATCTCAAGCCTGTAGCTTCCAGTCAAGTACTGAAGTTAAATATGAAATGTTCAATTGAAATATCTTAGAATACAAGCCCAGCTGTAATTTGTGAAATTGTTAGCAAAGGCCATTATTACTCCAAGGGAAAACCTCACCTACTTACTATCTTCCCTTGTATGTATGTATGGTCTCCCAGGTTTTCAAGCATCCTGATCTCCCCGGTTTTCTCAGTCTCCAACGATCTATTTAGTTGGCGAATTTGAAAAATTCGGTTTGCCTATTTTGGCACAGGGATTTGGATTCGGGAATCTCAAATCCTCACCCAGGATTCGAGGATTCGGTTGGCCCATCCCTATTCAAAACTAAAAATATGCATATGTGAAATGAAACAACCAGGTTAGACTTGAAAGGCCTATTTATAGAGAGCTAACATGCTGTATCCCTGCTCAGCCATGGAAACCTACTAGGTGATCTTGGGCAAGTCATACTCTCTCAACCTCAGAGGAAGGCAAGGGCAAACACCCTTTGAACAAACCTTACCAAGAAAAGCCCATGATATAGCCATAGGATTGCCATAAGTGAGTCATGACTAGAAGGCCTTCCACACCAATAATAAATATTTATATAACTAAAACAATAAAACAAGTGCTTTGTTAGCCCTTTCTGTACATTGTTACAGCAGCCTTACTTCAGAGCTCAATCTTCTCTGCAAAATGTTAAATTATTGCAGTGAGGTTGGAGAGGTAGATGCTTCTTGCCTCTAGAGCACAACCATATAATGCAGGGAAAGAAAACGTGAAGTTCTCCTAATAATATTGTTTGATTACAGCTCCCATCATCCTTTGTCACTGATTGTGCTGGCTAGAACTAATGAGAGCCTCAGTCCAACAACCTCAGGAGGGACACCGGTTCCCCACCCTGACAGGTAGTAAAGCACAAAGGCACTATGAAATGCACAACCGCTATTTCATGGATGCTGCATCCAGATAGATATTTAAACCATTGGTACTGTATTGTGATGGCAATGATATCTTTCAGAAGAACAAACTCTTGGCTTTTAAATTGAAACAAGGGGGGAGATGTTACAAAATAAAGGAATATACCACAAAGTAAGTGATTGAGCATTCAGTAAATCTCTCAATAACTGGGGCAGGTGGCTCAGTTAGTCCTTGGAATATTTGGAACACATTTCATTTGGTTTTCCACAGTTCAGCCTGGGTGGACAGTAAACCAGTTACGATTGACTTGGTGACTGGCAGTAGGTCAGCAACGGCTTCTGACTTCTAAGTGTTTGGCAATAGCACTAAAAGAGCTCCACCCACAGCCATGAGTTAGGTTGGTGGGACTGGGTCTTTCTTCCCCCTTTTCTTTTGCAGCACCTTCCCATGCTGCCCATCACACTATTTCTCAGGGCCTCCAACCCTTTGGAGCAAATGTTTTTGGTAGGGGCAGCTAAGTCCAAAGCATTCAAAGCATCTTTATTTCCTTGCATCTCCTTTGTATGGCTATTTTGTAAGACTGTTCTCCTCTATTTTATTGGCAAACCAGCTTGCTTTTTGCCATCCTGATGACCATATGTTGAAAATTGCTTGGTTCCTTAGAACAAAATTTGATGAGGAGATATAACCCATCATGAAAAACAATGGACTTGACTAAGCTTGGCAGGAGAAACAGCTCTTTTGGTAAGGATGTAGAACAGTTATTTCATATGTGGGGGTACATAATATGTTTTCAAAGTAGCCAACACACTCAGCAATTGTGTGTCTGTGTAAGCAAGAGAGAGATTTTAGCAGGAATCCTTGATAACTGACTTGGCTCTCCATACATCCTGAATGGCTGCTGGAGTAAATAGGAGACAAATTCTTGACCTCTTCTCTGTCTGTAAAAAAACAATTTTCTGTTTTAATAAGTTACACAGATAGTCTAGCAGCTGAGATAAGCAGTACACAGCTCTTAGTAGTTTTGGCCTCCCTAGTGAAAAGCTATTGCTTAGAGATCAGAGCTAAACCCACAATGTTATCTGTTCATGTGCTACTTTGGACGGCAATGAGGGGATATTACTGTCCCTTTAAAAGTGACATAAGGACCAATGCATTATTTCCCCCTGCAGGGTTTAACATTTACTCATTTCTTTGGGGTTGACATTTTTTTAAAAAAAAAAATAGGCTATTTTATATGGAGATATTTAGATTTTTTTAAAAAAAATAGGCCATTTCACATAGAGTTTTTTTTCCCCCAAATAAAGAAAAAGAAAAAGGAAAGTAACACAATAGGTAAATTTAAGGGCACAAGCAACAGCAACAGACTACTTCTAAAAATTATAATGTTAAAGTTTGTAATGAATAATATATTGATTGGTTTAAAAAAATATCCTTCCAGGCTTTTCCACTGATCATCATCACCATCACCATCCCGTTTCCTATTTTGGCCAGTGCAGCATGCAATCCACATGTTGAAAACAGAGAATCTTGTCATTTGATGAAACACAGCAATGACACTGAAATACAAGTAGAGTGGGATACAGGTAAAAAGAATAAAAGAGTTACCAGTGCCTGACAAGCACTCTTGACTGGAAAGGAATGGACAGTAATACCTCAGTTAACACGGTAGATGTGTTCTTGGTCATTACTTTAACAGAAAATTGGTGCCAGAAACAGAAATAACATGGGGTAAATGGGGATAAGTTCCTAACCCACAAAAGAGAAGAGCAGTCTGAAGTGCTTTAGAAAACTTTTCATTGAAAGCTAACAATATGCACATGTGAAATGAAACAACCAGATTTCAAGAGTTGTTTTTTTCCAAAATGTACCCGGTGATGACTGTTTTCTTCATTCTTTCACTAGTCTCCATTCTTCTTATGATTCCCATTTCGGTGGTCAAATTATGCTTTTTAACATGCTAGGGATGGGCGGTGAAGCAATCATCTGTCCCTCCCTCAAGTTTTGCTGTTCATGCATGCTCCCGAAAGGACTTTAGAGGCCATTGCCGTTCACCTTGCCTGTTGCAGAAAGGCTCACATAGCTCAAGTAGACTCACAGGTGGAGTAAAATCCTCCTCATTCACAGCTCAAGCTCTATTACATTTTTTTTAAACTGAAGATAAACTGCTGAAACCCAACATCAAAAATGTGTTTCTCTAGCCTTTTACCATTCTCCCAGTGCCAATGCTGCTAGAAAACTTTTATCTGGGCAGAGGAAAGGAAGAAAGGGGCTGGTAAAACACAAAAAGACTTTGTTTTCCTAAAAAAAAAAAAGAGCTTCTTTGTCAGCAGCTTTGTTAACTGAAGTATGCCTGTACTTAGGTAAGCAAAGGGTGATCAGTTTATATCCTGTCTATATTAGTTTTGTGCATATTTATCAGTAAATCTGTTCTGCTTGATTTCTGACTCCATGTACTTTTTTAAACACATGGAAATTCACTTTTTAAATACTCAGCTCTCTTATACGCATGTGTTTGTGTATACAGTTTTCCTTTGCATATACATTTTACAGGTGCAATTTTCAGTAGCACACACATTTCTCCACACAACTTTTCCATATATGCGCATTTGGTTATGCTGTTTTTGAGCTGACAGCTGCATCACAAAATTCACAGAACTGCACAGTTTGAAAAACACCTACATTCCAATTTGTGTTTTAATCCAGGAAGTGCAAGTTAGGTTGGTTGACTTAAAAATGTAGACCAAATGAAACTCTCTAAGCTAATATATGTTGTGCTTTCTGAATATGTGGATGCTCAGCAAATGTAACCCATACCATCAAAATCAGCGTCACCTGGTCAAGAGATTCCTTCATTACAACCATAATGTCTAGAAGTACTCATTAGAATCATCAGTGTCATTGTGTGGAGTGTCTCCTTGAAATGACCACCAGCTGGTGGAAACATCCAGCAGAGACATGGAGATTCTTAACACGATTGCGGTCCTCATGATAAAAATCAGGAAAGGGATCATTTGCCACAACAGTGATTTTTTTTTTCAAAGACATCTTTCTGGTGTGTATAACATGTGTACCAGTGATAAGTCATTACATAAAGTGTAGCATCATTCTTACTCCTGGTGTGCAGAAGTGGGTGGGATTTACTTTCAAGAAAATCTGTTTAGCATTGGGATAATACTGTATCTTGAAGTTTATCTCAAGAGCTCTTCTTTAAAGTCACCCTTCCAGTGAGTCTTGATCTGGAGGTTTCTTATGTGGGTGTTATCTTGAGTGCAGAAATGGAGAGAACTGCAGTGCAGTGAAACAAAGGTGATGCGTTCTGGTTGCCAGTAGGCTGGCTCCTTTCACATTGGAATTCTCACTGGGAACAGGAAATACAAGATGTGTCCCCAGAACTTTTGCCCTGATTCTAACCCCAACCCTGATCCTCAATAGACTGGAAGTCTCATTTGGTGTCAGAAATACCGCCGAACTTATTCATTACACTTTTTAAATCCTTCTCTAGGGGGCTGAGGCTCCCAATAGTCCTAAACAAATTAGTATGCTCATCTTGCCTTGAATTCTGTTTGTGAGCTGATTGAGAATATTGTTCTACTGAAACAGAGTATGGAATTGTAAACAGAGATATCTTCTCAATATTATTGAACTGCAGCTTCCAGCATTCCTCACCAGTGGCTAGACTGACTAGAACCTGTGGGAGTTGTTGTCCAACAACATCAAGGGGACCACACAATTCCTATCCTTGTATTAGCAAGATTCTGCAAAACAATACATTTTTTCTGAGAAGTAATCTCTGCCTTGTTATGTCTGGTACACACTTAATGAATTCTTGTTGTTGTTGTGTACATTCAAGTTATTTCTGACTGTGGTGACAGTAGTGTGAACCTATCACAGGGTTTTCTTGGATGAATTTCTTCAGAGAGGGGTTACCTTTGCCTTCTTCTGAGGCTGAGAGAGTGAGCTGCCCAATTAGGTTTCCATGGCCAAGCAAGGATTCAACTTCTGATCTCCCAGTATCCTAGCACAATTCTATTGAAATTAAAACGGTAAACAAACTTAAACCAAAATCCATTTAAAAATCAGGATGATCACAGGTATGAGGACCCACTGGGTTTTCTTAGGTAAATCCCCATTTAATGAGAATGAGCTTCCCAAGCTCAAGACCTTGGTTCAAGGTTGTGACCCTAAAGTTAGTCCAAGAAATGACTGAATATTTCAAGGGTATCTCTGGATAAACTTACACAGTGATTGCTTGAACTGTGGATTTGACTTGACAAGGCTCTAAGATCCAAGGAGAGCCCTTGTTAGCTGTACACATTTTTGTCTAACATATATAATGAAAGCAACCAATTAGGTCCTATGCCCATAAAACTCAGAGAAGAGAAGCAAATGGAGCATGAATCAAAACCAGCTTTATAAGGCAGTAAACTACTGGCAACAAACAAAGCCCAAAGTGTCTTATAAGCATGGCTGTTAAAATCAATCCATGGACAAAACAAAAACAAGAGCATAAAAAAGAGAGTTTTTTAAGATAAAGAAAGAATTTCCATTGTAATTTGATTTTGGCTTTTACTGATGCATAGGATCAAATAAGACATTAAAGGAAATGCATACACCCTTCGATTAACATGTTTTCTTCTGACAACAGCTTCTCCTTAAAGATATGTATCACAGTAGCCAGCCGCGCAAATTAAATCCATGTTTACCTTCAAGTGACCAGACACAAACCAAAAAATGCCAAATGCCAAATACTTAGATGAAGACGATCATGTGCTTTACAAACAAACAATCCTCATCCCCAGGATTGCATGTGTCTTAATTTCATGACGATTTCAAAAGCCCTTTTCAAGCAATCAATAATATCTAAGAAAGGTCACTGGTCCCTCCCCTTCTATCTGGCTAGAGAGAGAAGTTTGGTGGACGGGAGAAATGGAAGCCCAAATATTGGGGGGCAGGGCATATTCTTCCCTTATGAGCCTTCTCAACTTTTAAGGTCTTTAAAGGAGATGTATCTTTCTGTCCTTCTACCATCAGATGCACAAGAGGGGCACAAGAGAAGGCTTTCTTGGTGGCCTTTCTCAAATTCTAGAATTTCCAGTTGGGTGTTGGGAAGGTCTCTTTGTTTTGTTGTATTTTTAATTCTGCTTTAGTTCATTTAATTCTGCTTTAGTTCATTTGTCAATGTGCTATGATTAAGATTTTGTTTTTATGTTTGTATTGGAAAGGCAGGATTTAACTGAATCAGATAAATGAAAGAAATGGGGACATAGCAGAAAAGAGACAGAAAGAGGGAGGATGGCTCCCACTGCTTTCAAATCTGGTCTAGCCAGCATGCACACCCCAACAGTTTACTTCCAGGGAAGAATTAAGGGTTCCCACCTCAGGTATGGCATTTCCAGTTGTTCAGGATGCTTCACATACACTATTTAATTGTAATCCACACATGAACACTTCAGGGTAAGTCTCTGAAGACAACAGGATTGAGGCTGAAAGAGAATGGCTTGTCTATGCCCCCTCTCAACCACTACACTCTTAGCCACTACAAGACACACCACAAGACACAAAAGTGTTTACCCTTAAGGTATTTTTTATGCTTCTGTTCATCATCTTTTGAGCACAAGCTGTTTGTTTTTGAACTAACCTATGCTGAATTCAAACATTTGAGCTTAGGCAATACGAGATGAAACTAACTTTTTGCTCTTATTTCCCTAGTCTTTGACATTTTCTACCATGAGCTGCAATATATATATATATGCTGCTATATATGTGTGTGTGTGTGTGTGTGTGTATTTTTGTTATTTTTAAGTGCGTGTGTGTAGTTTTAAAGTCCTCTGGACAGCAGTTATGGGCTTAGTTGTAAAAAGGGGAGTTTTAAGTATACACATTGACCCAATTATATTAAAATCTTATTGAGGGAATTTTAAAATATATTTTACAACCTAACATCTTGTAAGAAAGTCATCGTAGCCTGTGATGACCTATTGGTTTACATACCTATTGGTTTTCTTTCATTAATGTAGATGGAAATATAACAGGGATGAATCTGAGCTCTTGCCGTCATAGAATTAATATAAGTCTCTTTTCCTGCCTCATTCTACAATTTTCACATAGATTTCTCATTTGCCGTAGATCTCAATAGTAACAACAAAAACAACAACATAACAAAATAATAAGATTTCCACAAATGACTTACCAATGCGAGTCACATCTGTCTTTAAAGACAAATGTAAAAAAAGCTGGAGAAAGGACTAATATAATGTCTCGTCACGTGTTTTGATTTTGATAGAAAAGCAAAGTAAATCCTCTTGGCTATGTAGAAATATGCTAGTTGTTTAATTTGAACTGATACAGTTACTGTATTTCCAAATAGCCAAGAGGATTCTGCTTAGAACCATTTAAATAAATAAATAAATAAATACTATAGAGCAGAAAAGCATGCTGAGGATGTGTACCAAGTTTCAGCCTGAAATTAATTTTTATGACCATGTTTTAACATGTACACAACAAACCCCTAGGAGGTAAAAGTTAAAAATGCTGATGCTTTCTTAACTTATATTAGACAGGCGAAGCAGGAAAAGATGGATTGCCTATTAAGTCATTTTAAGTTATTACGACTTGAAAGTAAGTCATTTGTTGCTCACTCTTAAACATCACATAGATAAGGGCGAAGCATATAAACAATTTCTTTGCATAGGCTGGTCTTCTGATCCATCACAAAGCATACAGGAAAATGCAGCAGGTGAGCAGAAGGTTACATGAGGGAGGTTGTTAGGGATGCAGGCCCAAAGCACTCTTTCCTCCTTCAGGTGTGTAAAGCAGATGAACTTTCTAAGAGTACCCTTAAAGGAGAAGTGGAGGTAGGAAAACTCTACCCAGACCATCTCCACAATAAAAAATGAATACTGTTGCAGCATAGCTTCTCTATCCAGTAGAGGAATTGAGAATGAGATCTTTGCTTGTATCAAGCAAAGGTACATAGAAGAAAATCCCTAGATCAAGGTCTCAGAAAACATGCCTGATCTTTCCTTTCAGTTGCCAAATGTAGGTGCTACCATATTGGAGAGCTGGATGTATGGGGATCTTGCAGTTGAGATCTCAGAAATTGTTTTGTTATATTATTTCTACCACTTGCTTTTTAAAGACATACCTTCTGCTTTTTAAATTCTATGGTCTAATAGTCTTAATTTTCAATATGTCTTTATTTCAGACTGTTGTCTTCCACTGGAGATGGTTATGTAGATTAAATTTGGGCATAAAGCACTGGAATGAGATAACTTACGGGAATTTATATTATCAGTGGATTGTCTGCCTGAACATGCATTTTAAGGTAGCTTATGGCTTATGTTACGGCAGAAATGAGAGAGCAGGTTTTGTTTAGGTACTCTGTGTATTTTACTGTAGGAGCCTGGCCACTGCAAATCTTCTTCTTCTGAATATAAGTTTGCAGAGAAATGTTACAGTACTGCTGCTTCAGAAGAAAATAACACTACCATTGGTATGATTTTATTTTATTTTAAAATTAATAGACATGAACAGCAGCTTGCTTGGATTGGAAAACAATTTATCTTTTTAAAAAATTTAATTAAGTTGGGCAAAAAGAAAACTCAGCAATAGCGGGGTAAGTGCCATGTGTAACTTATTATTGAATTCATCCATTAAATATCATAAAAAAGTTCTCTGACCCTCTACAGTGCTGAGTGTTATTTTTGTATTATATAACTGAAAAAAATTCCAATGGGAAACACAGGCCAATTTAAATTATAAGGATTTCTAAATTGTTGTTAGTACCAGCAATCGCACTAAAACCACAGTTGGGAGCAACTGTATGGTTTTTTTTGTTCTAGACCAGTCTAGTTTTTTTTTTTTAAGAGTCTGATTGTTCTTTAATGCATCTCAGCTTTGCTCTTTGTTTCCACCTTAAAATCTTTACCTGGCCAAGATCTGTTGTTCTATTACTGGAGGGCAAAAATGGGAGGAATTGTCTAGGCTAAATTGCAATTAGGCAGCCCTGAGTGAGGCTGGCACCAGTTAACTTGGGATATTGGAGTGAAAAGGCCCGTAATCAGCCTTCGGTCATGTAGAACAATGCATAAAATTAAATTGACATTAATGAATAATTGTGTAATGAAAATGGAAGAGGAGAGTTAATTGCATGTTACAGTGAGTGTAATGCCTAGATAACCTTGCATTTAATGCTATTCTTAGCCCTGCTGCCAAGACTTCTACAGAGCCTCTCTCAGCAGGAAGTCATTAAAGCTGTGAGTAGATAATGCAGGCTCAGTGAAACCTAAGTGGCAACAATATAACAAGAGTTTCTTTCAGACCTTAGTGTTTTCATGAGAAGGGGGGTAGTGAGGAGGGCACGTCGAGGTAATTTGTACACATCTGAATAAAAACAAGAAACTCAGAGCAATCTATTCGCGTCTTTGTCCAGTGCTGGAGAATTCTCGATTATTGTCATAACCAAGGTCGGCACAGATGATCAAAGCCAGGATTCATCCAGCCGCACTCACACAAGGCCGGTAATATTCCCAGTTGTCTCTTGAAGCTACAACTTACTTTCATCAATGGCGTGGAGTGCTAGAAACACTTGACCTCTGCGGATACAAAATAACTGGTGAGAAGTGTCTTCAAGCCCTTCCCATTATATCTCTCAACCCCTGCATTTTTGAAGTGAGTAGCACGAGCACTCTAAGAAAGGGGCATAAGGAGATGGGTCTTTCTGAAAGGAGCACTTCAGCCTTTTTTATTTTTATTTTAAAAGAAGTGATACTTTGCTTAGGGTAGCATGGGGCCTACTTCAGAAAGGACAATTCTCTGTTTGAAGGGCTGTCCAAGAACAGCCACCTTTTTGAAGGCCTCATCCATCTGAAGGGCAGTCTAGTCCATATCTGGTTTAAAGAGAGGAGAATAAAAGCCTTGATGTAAACGTTTCATCCACAGTTGTAACCTGGATGCAAGACTGAGCAAGCTCACAAGTCACTTGCTCAGTCTTCCCTGGGGAGATGTATTGTAGTCGTGCTTGATTTTCCAGTAATCATTTGGACTTCTCTGTATAAAAGTACGTGTGAATAGAATCTTAGGCCATTTCAACACAAAATCACAATAGCACAACAGCAGCAGGTTGTTCCCGGTTCGGGAGCCGTCCTACCGCATGACGTCATCACCATCCAGCTGCTATCTCATCCCCGAGCATTGCAAAACTGCCATATTCTATTTTCAGAAAAAAGAATCTGTCAAGAACTTCCATTAGCACTTCAATCCCATCAACCATCCTAGTACGGAGCCATAACAGCATTCAGTAGCACTTCCTCTTATTGCAGATCCAGCAGTGGGTGGGCTGTTGGTGTGCCTGGCTTGTCTGTCCCTCAGCAACTCCCGTGGTGTGGTAATTTTGGAATCTATCACCTCTCCATGTTTATTTTAAACGTCTCCTTTGAGTTAAAACTCTTTGTTTTTAAAAATAAATAAATAATAAATAAATAATTTTTTGAAAATACATTTTTAAGTATCGCAGTGTGAAAATGAATAGCGTACTGGTGCGTGCTGCCCTTACAACAGTGCTTTGCTAGTACGGCATGAAAAGAAAAACAACAACCAAAAAAGAACCATCAGGGGTGGTGGGGCAGGGCGAAGGTGGGTACAGGGAGTGGCCAAGGACGCTGTAGTGTGGAACGACCAGTGGCAATACCACTACTCATCCATTTAAGGTGGAAGGATGTGGAAAAGAGTGTTCTTAACCCAACAGCGTCGCATGAATGGCAATGCCCGGATTGTAACGCTACTGTGTGCTAATGGTGTCTAGTGCAGAAATGGCTTTAGATTTGGAAGGGACCACAAGGGTCATTAGTCCAACCCTCTGCCCTGCAGGACTGCCCAACATAAGCACCCCTGATAGATGTCCATCCAACCTGTGTTTAAAAACTCCCAGAGATGGAGAATCTATCATGCTCCAAGGCAATCTATTCCATTATCAAATAGCATTTAATTTTTTTAAAAAAAATCTTCCTAATGTTTAGGTGAAATCTCTTTTCCTGTAATTTGAACCCGTAGGATCATGTTTTAGTCTCTGGAGATTTTGTACTAATCTTTGTCTTTTGCTGGGGGTGGGGGGGGTGGGGGAGATGATGTCTAAGTGGCCTACCAGTGCAGAAAACCTTAAAAGACTACAAATTTTGCTGTAGATAATGTTTTGTGGCTATTTTGTTACCGATAGGCTTTCATGGAGTGGTTCATTCATTTATTGATTTCTTTTAAATGACTGTGTAAATAAATTCATTTGAGACATTTATCTATTTGAGACCTCTATTGAAAGCAGGCTTCAGTCCGCAAAAGCTTCTGGGCAGTAAAACTTGTAGCATATTTGATTTGATTTGCCAGCCCCACCTATCCCCATCATTAGTTTAGATTAAATTATTATTCTGACTTTTTTCTCAAACATGGAAATATGCCTGCCAGTCATTCCTCAAATGCATGGTTGCCTTTTTACATAATACCCAATGTGATCTACGCAGTGGAGTCCTAGGCATATGCTTCAACATGGAGCTAGTTCAGAAATCCCCAATGGTCAATTCAGTTCATTGGGATTTAGGTACAAATGTCAAATTGCTATTTCCTTATACATTGATATCTGGCATCTTCTTTGTAATGGGAAAACATTAGTTGACATTTTGTTAAATAAGCTTCTAGCAAAAGAAGGCATTACTCCCCAAGGCCCCAAAGGTACACCTCTACAAACTGTATCTTAATTGTGTTGTACAGCTGCTCCCTCAGTACAGGGAAACTGTTAGCGGTGGTTGTATCCGATAGTGTCATTCCACTAGCACAGGTCTTCTAGCACTTGTGCAAACCCCATTTCCCCCTTGCACATGGGACAAACCCTCTTGTGTAAGTTGTTCCATGGCTTGTTCCATAGCCATTGCCTTCTTCCACAAGCTTTGTAAAACTCATTATAACTGCATTAGTCTAGATGCTCTTATTGCTGGGCCATGCTGACTGGAACTGTTGGAAGTTGTAGTCCAACATATCTAAAAGACACTGGCTTGGAGAAGGATGCCTTGTATACCTGATGGCATATGTAATTCTGTAACTATCGCATTGGTGTGTGCAATGCCACACATTTCCTTTTGAGCTGGGCCACTGCTTATATCTAATATGGCAAATCTAGCCGTTCTCCTTCAACAGAAAGACATTGCTTCTTTATTTAGGTGTGAATGGCAACCAAAAGCAATGGAAAGTCAGTCCCTGATGCTTTGCCTGTCCAGATTATTGACTTCTTTAGAGAAACCACATCAAAGCTGTTAACTTCAAAGTGCCTTTTGCTTTCTTACTACAGGAAGAAATACACTTCACTTTCTGATTAACAGGACAGTGTTGTGTAAATAACCTCCTTTTTAATAGCTTCAGAACCATTTTCATAGGAAACAAGCCAAGTCACCCAGTTGCTTGTTTGGGAGAGTGGGGAGGGACAAGGGAAGAGCCTTGAACAAAAAAAAAAAGTATTGAGGAAATCTCTTGGGGTGTTCATTGTATTTGTTATGCTATTCAGTACAGACATAGCCTTAGTTTATTTGAGTTAGCTAGCTAGTAAAGGATAAATTATAAACATTTAAAACCGTATCATTCTGTTACATTCTGCTCCAGTGTTTGTACTAACTGAATCATTGCTGTAAGGAAATAAGGAACAAAATACTACGTTACTATACATGGGAACTATGCTGAGGGAGGGGTTGTTTGTTTTCTCATTTCCCCTTCTAAACTAATACTGTATTCAAAAAGTTGTTATAACTGAAGCATGAAAGAATGTTCTTATTAGGAACAGGCCGCCTGTCTGTGTCACTTATTATTATTTTTATACAGAACTTGACAGTACAACTGTCAAACTCCATCAGCCAGAGGCCATCCTATTGGGGCAACTTGTGAACCCCCCAAAAGTAGGTTTTAAGAGTTTTACGCTAGTGTAAAAACTACTGTACTCTCTTCGTTCCTCTGAAGAGACCAGTCCTGCATATATATTTAAAATGGAAGCAGATCTAATATGCTCCCTGTTTCCCTTTTGAAATTGTAGAATGAGTTCTTATGAATTGAGATTATTTTTTTTAAAAAAAAAATAAAGGTATTTTTGCTATATTAAGAAAGCAAGCCACAGGAAAGCATTAATAAAGGTCATAGGGAGCTCTTTATACAATACAATATAGGCACAGTTTTGTGCACTAGTCGCTTGAATGGCCATTTTGTGGCCATTTTGTGACAGGGGAGGAGCAATGGAAAAGCATCTGACTGTCTGATCTGTAGCCAGACGCAGACTGATGGCACCTTCTGCTGAGCTCTGCTGGCATTCTCCAAAGGTCTGAGTGGATGATATAAACATTCTGTGTTTGTCTGTGGGAAGGTGCTTCTCTGTTCCGTTGCATTTTCCACCAGCCACTGAATGTTCATGCAGGAGAGGTCTTTCACAGCAAAACTGTGAGTCAGAGTTGGCGGGGGGGGGGGAGTCTTTGGTCATTGTGAGAGATGGAAGAGAATATCAACCTCTACCAATGACCAAAACTAGACATGTGCAGCAGTAAGGAAGACACATACATATATGTCACTAACAGGGTACCACCCTAAGAATGAGGTGCCCATGTGGGGGTAGGTATGCAGAAAACCAACATACACTAATCTGTACATATGCAGGACCTTTTGATTTTTCTACCAAATGTGTGGCGAGCAAGAAATGGGTTAGCAAGAGATATGATGGATTACTTACCACTTCCCATATTTGTAAAATGCACGTTTAGGTCAAAGCATGTTTTATTAAAATGATGTTAGCAGCAAAATATATGAGACTTTACAGAATAAGGGGCTGGTTTTGTGTTGGTTGTCTAATAACATCTTACTTGCTGGTCAGGACAGACGAAGAGTAGACTGAAACAAAGCTGGAATAGTCCAGTTTCTCATACTTCTAGTGTAATACAAAGGAAAATTCTAATTACTACAGTTTTCAATAGGTGTCCTACTAGATAATGTCTATAGTAGATACTGCTGGCTATACTATGAAGTGTTCGTCTGTCTGTCTGTCAGTCAATACCATATAAATCCACATGATCACAGTCACCAAACATGATATGTTATCTATTGAGTTTGAAACTGAGTAAAGTTTGAACCTGATTCATCAACTTTGTTCCCCCCACAAAAAAACACTTCAGATTTCTAGTGTTTTTTTTTAATTTATTTGCTCTAGAATTTGATGAACTTTGATATCTAGATTTAATCTAGCATACTGAAAAGTGTCATGTTTGTATGGGGCCAATCAGCAAACTTCATGTTTTTCCCCCCAGAAAATTACACAACTGAATCCATTTTGCAGGGAACGTGCAACAAGTTTTAATGACTTATGGGTTCCACCAATCAAATTTTTTTTCATTCAAATCATAATTTCATAAGTGAAATTATCAACATCAATTTAGGTATTAGGTAAATTTTCCAGTATGATACATAGAAGGAGAGACTGTATCTCAGTGGCAGTGTACATGTTTTCTGTGTTATAAGGAATCCCAGCATCCCTAGGTAAAGCTAAAAAAAATCTTCTCTGAAGCCCTAGTCAGCTGCTACCAGTCAGTGTGAACAATAGATTATCTTGTAGTCTGATCCAGTATAAGGCATAAGTTCCTGGACTACAGCAACAAGAAGTGTCTTGGTGTTTTTGTGCTTATTCACCCAGTGAAGTCAGCAGGATGAATTCAGCTGGCAATCTACAGTTTATCTTTACAACTTAAAAATGTCTTTCTTCTTGATTAAAATGAGGAGATTCAAAGTAAATTACTAAGGAACAAATTTAAATGATTTTGCAATTGTCATAGACAGTCCAGTGATCTCTGTCAACTTCACCTGAGCCAAATGATGGAAGGCTACAAACCACAGCTGATACAGTTCGGTGAAACACGGGGACTGACAGGTAGTGGCTTGTAACGGGAACATGACGGAAACAGTGATGTGCAGTCCTTTATCATGTGAGGATTAGCTAAACTTTATGATTCAGCCTGGAAAATGTTGCCTTTCCCCAAGAAATTTGCAAGCATCAGAAGATGACTAAGAATATCTAGTGAGGGCTATATATGACTATATATCCACATTATCTTAATAAGGGGAGAGATGAATACATGAAGAATTTTCTCCCTTCTCCCATTACAGAGCTGCTTCAAGGATGTCCCTTTACAGGTATTTTCACTTTTGACACCCCCCACACTTTAAAGAGTCAGTTTCTTTCCTCCCTGTTATAAAAATTTACAGTGGGATTAGAAAGCCACATTTGAAAGTAATCCATTATGTGAGTAGTTCCTTCAAACATTCTTGATACTTGCCTGTTGTACAGATTGCAGTCGCCCAAGGCCCAAGCTGGGATCAGAAGTCTGCGAGTCTTCATTTGTAACTTCTGGTAGGACAAGGGAATTTCCCAGGGATAGAGAGAATCTAATAGCACAGTTCTGCCTATCTCTGCCCAGATATTAATGCCATTATGTCTACTTCCAGGTAAGTGTGCATAGAACTGCAGCCTACATTATTATTTTGATGTGTCTTTCTCTGACCATAGCAAAAACTTGGGTCAGATAAACAAGTTTAACAAATAGGGAAGTAAGTATGAAAGGTTACGGAAGTACAGGTTTGTTTTTTTTTAAAAAAAATGCCAGGGTTTACGTAAACTTCCTCACCCTTGAGTTTGATAGACTTGATGAGGTATTGGCTGTGCCCCAAGCTTCAGATAATAGAAGTGCTAATTAAAACAGAATATAAAATGTTCTGAAAGAGTTCATGGGAGAGTAAAATGTTACAGCACCAGCCTTCCAACAATCTCAAAGTGTTGTTAGAGAAGTGAAACCCACAGTAGAGGGCTTAAAAAAAAAAAAAACCTTTTACAATCAAGCTTTTATATCTCATGCTGGCCACAATCCAGGGAGCTACTTTAGGTGCTCCTAGGATTTGCTTGCACCCTGTGGGATTTAAAATCTAAGAATTTTCCTCCCTTCTTAACAGCCAAACCCTTCACAGGCCAAAAGATAAAACTACTTTGGAAAGTTTTGAAAAAGGTTTCTACTGTAGTGTTCAAGAGGGACTGCTGTTTTAGAAAAGACCTAGAATGTCACAGGATAGATGGAGCTACCGGCATAGATTTCTGGATCATGCCCGCTACCCATCAATATGGATAACTCTGAAGATGTCAGGGTTCAAGCATATTTCCAGCCACAAGACTCACAATAGGAGCCCTACCTGTATAGAAGGCACAGGACCCTCATAGGAAATGTTGATAGGAAATGTTTGTAACTTAACTGTATGGCTGAGGGCCTTTCCGCACTACACTGTTATAGTGCTGTTATTCCACTTTCAACATTCTGTGGAATCCTGGGGTTTGCAGTTTAGGGAGGAGCATTTATAATTCTCAGCCAGAGAGCTCTTTGGCTCAGTACACTACAAACCCCAGAATTCCACAGGAAGTTGAAAGTAGAATGATAGCACTATAACACTGTAGTGTGGAAAGGCCCTTGACTTTTATTTATTTATTTAGGAAACAGAAGTATCATTCTAGGATTGTATGTAGATGCATGGAGTTTTATTTAGGCACTTTCAAGGTTTTAAAATACATTTTTTTTATTGTTAGCAATATTTTTGACAGCATATGGACAACAAAAGTCATTGCGGCAATGGATGTGATTCTAGGATAAATTTATTTACATTAAGCCCCACTGAAACCAGAAATAAAACAAATGCCATATATAATAATGGATTGGATCTGGGCTTAATCACACTTAGAGTAGACTAATTGAAATCAATGGTACTTGACTAATTTGACTTTTTAAATTGACTGTCTTAAGTCCCATTTATTTCAACATCTTGATTTTAAGTGTGACAAAGTCTGAATCTAATCCAGTTATTTCAGTTGAAATAATTATAGTTATTTTTTCCTCTAAATTATGGCCTTTGTAATTGAAAATACATTTCTAAACTGGAGGCGGAAAACACTGGATGGCATCTAGCCAGCTTGTATGTTACAGATAAATAAATAAATAAATAGAGAGAGAGAGTAGGAGAGAGAGAGAGATTGTGTCTAAAGATTTAGAAATAATGGAAGATATGAAAATGTG
The DNA here is from genome assembly GCA_030412105.1 of Cyclura pinguis. Classification (NCBI taxonomy): domain Eukaryota; kingdom Metazoa; phylum Chordata; class Lepidosauria; order Squamata; family Iguanidae; genus Cyclura; species Cyclura pinguis. The sequence continues at coordinate 102,333,513 of CM059602.1, read as the reverse complement.
GTCCTTAATGTTCTGATGAAATCTTAATAAAGACTTATTTAAATGACAAATCAATTCCACTCTTTCTCTTCAATTCTGAATAAATATGTACACCTACACAGAAACTGATTAGTTAATTTCATTCACTTTCCAATCACATCCACTATGAATGATTAACTTTAAAATCTGGAGCTGGAAGGATGGTTTCTTATATTGCCATCCTAACTTCATTGAAGAGTAAAATTGTACCATATTCTTTATTTTAAAAAAGCAGTTCTTGCAGTTTTAACTTCCCACAGAGATTTTCAAACCACAGTCCGTTCATCTGGTCTTCAGAGAAGATGCAGAGTCGTTAATATTTATACGTGCTCTTTCAACTCTTCTAGTCTGCTTTCACCAAGGGTGGATTTTTCTAACAGACCAACAAGACCTTGGACTAAGGTCCAAGATTTCCATACTTTGCTGGTGAATTTGGCACTGTGGTTGCAGCCTAGCAACATCCGAAGGGCCACAAGTTGCCATCCTTGCTAATATCTATCTACCTAGCCATCTACCTTTTGAAAACTTTCTTCAACACAGAACACAAAAATTGTGTGAAAGATTGGCTGGCCTTTTAAGTTATTTAGCAAAATAATTAAAATCAAATGATATCAAATTGTGGCATACCTACAATGCATTTGATTCAGTTGAAAGGCCCATATATTTGTCATATATTTAATATGTCCTTTTAAAAATCTATTTCTTTGCTTATTATGGAAAGCTTAGAAGATGCAGTAGTGAGGACGTTAATTAAAACATCGTTGTCAGTTTCAAATGAGAAATAGAACTGAAACTTCTGACTCAGTCCAGAGGCAACTAAATCCATTGCCATCTAGTGATCAAGCCATATGACAGCATTATCTACATATTTTCGTCCTTCTACTTTAGTTGAGCAAACAACAAATAAATCAGCATGGTTGAAACTTTGATAGTTCATGTAAACAATCACCCATCTCTAAATCTCAAAACCTTCTGGATGACTCAATCAAAACACATGGCATCTGAAGAGTCATGCTGGTATCAGTCTCCCAAACTGAGTCAGGCAACCTTAGAGATGAGCTTGCGGTTTTGGGCACTACTTATACCTTTGCTGATTGTACTTTCTTAGGAATTAGAAGAAGTGTGGTCAGTCTCTATTAGGTATTCCATGCTCAATTTCAGCAGAAAACCCTCTGAGTGTTTCGTTTCTTCCTAATAAAATTGCTCAAGTCTGCCATACCTTTTCTTCATCAAATCTGATATGGAACTCTTCTGTTTGGCTCTAAACAATGTAGTTTTCACTTTGAATTGTGACCTGGTAATCTGAGGCAGCAACTCTTGCCAGATCAGACCACTTGGGAATGAAATTCTGGTTTAGAACTGGAGCAAATGTTCTAGTTATATGGACCCAGTTTTTATTCCAGATTTTACTCAGGTCTATCTGAATACTGGAAAAAGGAAGGTTGTTATACATTCTGAAGTCAAGTTGAAACTATTCCACTGCTAACAAGTCATACCCTGATTGTTTATGATATAATGTTGGCTCCTGAACAGTGTTGTGAAATCAAGATGAATGACTTAAACAAAGTTAAGTCTTTCTGTGCTTTATCACGTTTTTTTAACTTACAGTTACCTACATTCATTGAAGAGCACAAGTTTAACAGAAAAACAACATATGTAAGCAACATCTATAGTATAGATTCTGTGTAGCCATTTTAACGAATATCTCTTCAGTGTGTGAAATGTTTCATGCTTCTTTTGTTTCTTCATTTCTTGAATTATTTTGGCTATGGTATATTGATTCTACAGACACTTAAATCTTCATAAAACTAATAACAAGTCAGGAATTTCTATCAGTAACATAGGCTTTCCAGAAGATGTGGGAAGTTTTGTTATAGTTGGAATTCAAGTCTGAAAACTAGAAAATATCAGTTGAAAATCCCAGAGTTACCTTGAATTTATACTAACAGTTAAGTATATCAACTGTCCCTATACATGTTTATTCAGATAAATAGGCTCTTACCTAACCTACACTAATTATGATAAAAGTATTATTCTCTAATGAAACCAGAACTAGAGGGGGAAATATTCTATTAGGTAAATATAACTCTTAGGGTTAATTATGATCACAATATCCATTACCCAATTTTGCCACTGCAGTGGATTATAATGTGTAACAGAAAATTAATATTACATTTTTCGTCTTTTCTCTGGATCTTTTTTTAAAACCCACTATAAACACCCATTGTAACAAATCACTGTCAGTCAGCAGTCCTGTAGCTTGAAGCCAGGCTAGAGAAAAGTATAGCTTTTTGCATTCCACTTATGCATAATTCCAAATCTCTTACCTAATATATCTCTTCCCTAATCACTTCCTCAAGCAAGAAGGTTTAAAGATGTTCTTCACATCTTAAGGACAATATGTGTCAGAACACCCCAACTTACCTGTCTTGCTTGATGCCTGCACCTGAAAAGGCTGCAGTGCATTTGATGCTGAAGAAAAGCTTGTACTGTTTTGAATAAGAAAAGCACTCAAATGTTGTTTTTAATACATGAAGAGACATGCTAACTTGTTACACTTTAGTAGTCAAGGTGGGGGAAAGCCCTAAGGAATCTGTCCATTCTTTGTCTTCATCGCACATCTTCTTGTACTACTCAGCCAAAATAGATCTCCGCTTAAGGTCAATATTTAATGTTTGTTTTCCCTTAATATGATATACACATAGCAAAGAGGGAGGAAAAAAACTGTACCCAAACATGACCAGATAGTCTTGATACATTTAGGTCGGTATACTTTTTAGTACAGACCAAGTAGTTTGATTTCATTCTTGTTTGTTCAGAGATAAGTTCCGTTCCCTTGAATCGACTTACAGGCAAAGTCCTATGTACAAGTATGCTCAGTTTTTCCTCAATTCCAAATGAACAGTTTTCTTCCCACCTACCATTCATGGGTAACATGAAACTCTCTGGGAGGAACAGAATCTGAACAACTGTCATTTTGTTTTTTCTAGAAAGCCCTGAGCTATTTCAGTTTAGGGGAACATTAAAACTGCTTCCACCATTAGAAATGGATGCCTCCCATCATAATGGACAGTTGAGTATCTATAGCAGGGGGGTAATTTCAGTGACCTACAGACCACATATGTCTCCACAAAGCCCCCATTTCCTCCCCAGTGCTTCCCAATTGTCTCCACCTGTGTCACCACCCAAACTTCCATCTCAATCAGCGATTTTTTTGGGGGGGGAGCACTAAATTTCAGCAGCAAACCTCCTCTTCTGTGCCTGCCTCCTGGGGTTTTGAAAACATACGCGGTGTTTCAAAAGAACTTGCTGGAACCTTCCTTTTGACAAAGTGAGGGCACTGCAGTCACACATCCCCTCTTTCTTCAAGCAGAGGAAGTGTGGTGACTGCCTCTTTAAAAGACCTTGCTTGATTCCAGCAATCCTGGGAGCAACCAAATCATTTTAAAAGAGGTAGCGGCCATATATTCTTTGCTTAGAAGAAGATGACGGGAGTCACAGAGGTCCATCCTGTCTTCCTCTGAGCAAGGAAAGTGTGGCTGCTGCCTCTTTAAAATGCATACTTTCCTTTCTTCCAAAGGTCCTGGGAATGAAGGCACTCGCGAGGGGTATCAGGCAGTTTGCCCAGTTACCATTCCCAAGAGGCTTTGCTTCCAGGAACTCTGGAGGAAAGAAAAGCATTTTAGTAAGCCAGCAACTAATGCCCCCGTGCTCCCTCCCCAGTGCCAGTGGTGACTTTATTTCTCATGTGTAGGGAGAGGAGGCTGGAAAATGAGTGACAAAATTAATGCTCTGACAGTAGGAAAATGTACACTTTTTATAGTGTGGGTAGATTATTCATTTTATTTGAGAAGGAATGGGCATGTATCAAGAATAAGAGGGCTGTTTTTGGCACCTTTTGATCCACAGCTGGTTGTAGCATTGGGGTTGTTAACATCACGTTCAAATATGATATTTTGAAACAGACTTTACTGTCCAGAAACCCCTTCTAGAGTCTTAAGGCTAGGATTTCTCAGTGAAATACACAGGTATAACTGAAAGCTGAAGCTTTTTTGCTTACGGAGAGAGGAATTCACAGCCTCCCTCATGCAGTGACCAATACCCCTAGACTCACAATTTAGCTGCTGCATCACTCCCATGTTCACTTAGTGGCTTGTGGAGAACAAGGGGGAACAGAGAACAATTGGGATAATAAATAACACAGGCATCCTTCAGGAACTCCAGAGGAGCCATCAGAGGTCCCAGAGCATGATATCATTATTCTGTGTCTGGCTATAGGAACATCGCTGATGCCCCTCACTTTACACCAGCCACTAAATTGTCATGGAGAAGGGGGCGCAAAAGGAAGATGAGTCCTGTTGAAGGAAACAGATGAGATGTATCATAGTTCCATGAGTGTAACTTCACAATATGTCCCCCTGACACAGGATCTTGGGCTAAGAATTTTCTCAGCAGATTATTTTTAAAGGAGAAGGCTTGGGGTCTGAAAGGATTCACTTGAAAACAGCCAAGCAAGAACTTTTGAAAATCACCCAAATTGAGATGAGGGAAAGTTTCATTTATTTTCATTTGGTATTTCTTTTCTTTTCTTTTTAATTCAAACATGCATATCAAACATGTTGTTGTTATTTGTTGTCAAGTCAACTTAACTTATGGCCACCTTATGAATGAGAGATCTCCAAAATCACTAATCATCCACTGCCCTTGTGAGGTTCTGCAAACACAGGCTCAGGCCTCCAATGATTGAGTCAATCCACCTGTAGTGTAGTTTTCTTCTTCTCCTGCTGCCTACCACTTTACCAAGCATAATCTTCTTTTCCAGTAAGTCATCTTGTCTCATATGCCCAAAGTACAACAGCCTCCATTTAGTCATCTTTGTCTTGTAGTAAGAGTTCAGGCTTTGCTCTAAGACCATTCATTCACCTTTTTGGCTGTCCATGGTAGCAACAGAATGCTCCCAGCAGCACATTTCAAATGAGTTAATTTTCTTCCTGTCAGCTTTCTGCACTGTTCAGCTTTCCCAATTTTATGTAGAAATTAATATGGCTTTGGTTTTTAATGATATATCTTTTCTTTTGTAATCTATACAGCATAGGCTGATTTTCCTCTGAAATTCTTTGGTATGTTTTATTATTTAACATTTGTTTTCAATATGATCTCTAGTGCTTCTTCCTTTTCTGAACCCTGCTTGGACATGTGGCATTTCTTGATTCATATATTCTTGTAAAATTTTGAGCACCGCTTTGCTTGCATGAGAGATCAGTGCAAAAGTTCAATGGTTACTATAATCTTTGATGTCTCCCTTCTTGGAGATTAGAATGTATATTGAATGTTTCCAGTTTATCAGCTGTTGTTTTGTTTTACATATTTGTTAGCAGATTTTTTTTTTTAATTTGCATGGATTCTGTCTCTTGAAACAGTTCTGTTGGCAGACCATATGTTTCTAGTGATTTATTTCTCCCGGGTGCTATGAGAGCCTTTTCCACATCACATTCTGAAATTGTGTGCTCATCTTCAAATTGTTCATCCTTGAAGGAATCAGTCATCATTTTGTCTCTCTTGTATAGCTCCTCAGTGTATTGCTTCCACTGGCTTTTCTCCTAGTCCTTTCTTGGATCCTGTGGAAGAAGTCTCTTGTTGTACATTTTTGTTATTTTCTTCTCTTTCTTTGTACGGATTATTATAATAGTTTTTGTTGTCCCTGCACATAATTCACTGAACAGTTGCTTCCAGGATTCTGATCTATGTCCATCACTTTTATTTTTACCTCCCATCTGTCCTTAATTGCTTGAAAAGTTTCATATGTCATTGAATGAGCCTTCTCTTTCTTTTTGGCTACAGTCTTGGAGAGGGGGTTGTTGTTATTGTTTTGTTTTTTGTTTTTGGTGTTTTTTGCTTGTTTGTTTGTTTGTTTTTCATTCTTCCCTGATTTTGGTCCAGAGTTCTGTTGCCCTGTCAGTTAGGCTTAGTAATGCAAATCTGATCTTTACATCTTCCAACTGTACAGGGATGTTATTCAGGTTGCATTTTGGCAAAACAATGAACTTAATGTACTTTTTTAGCTTTAATTTTTGATCTTAGCAGTTCATAGTGTCTGCAATAATATGTTCCTGGTCTTGTTTCTGCAGACAGAATGGTGGTACTCGATCTTCTATTCCAATTATATAGTCTTTTTAGTATATATTTGATATATATTGAGATAGATAGATATGTATTGGGTTATATAGTCTCTTGATTCCTATATTCAGCATCTAGTGATATCCATGTGTACCAAAGTCTTCTCTTCGGTAGCCTGAAGAACATGTTCACAGTGAACAAACTGTTGGCCTCAAAAATTCAATCACTCTCCTGTTTCATGTCTTGATCCTAGGCAAAATTTTCCTCCAGTGTTTGCTTCTGCTGTATTTCCTACGTTTGCATTCCAATCACCTTTTCCAATTCTAATTATCAACATGTCCTGTTCTGGTATGTGACCACTTTTCTCCTGGAGGCCTGTGTGGAATGTTTTGAATTTTTCCTCAACTGGTGAGAGTATAACCTTGGCTCATAATTATATAAGGAGGTTTTACCTAGAGTCTTATCGATATTGTTCAGTTGGACTTCATGTTGTATCCCCTGACTGCTTTTGCTGTCTAACTATTAATGCCATCTGATTTCTTCTTTGGTTTTAATTTCCAGAGTAAAACACTGTGTCATTATCTGGTTGAAAACGTTTCATTCCCATTCACTTTAGCTCATTCACAGCAAATATGACTGTCTCTGTGTGTTCCATTTGTTTTCATGAGTTCTAGATTTCTTTGACCCATACTTCTCACATTCAATGTCCCTACTACATATATTGTACTACTTTGGACTTTTCTTTTATGTCTGTGCATGTCAGCAGCTGAAGTCCTTTCGGCTTGAGTTCAGTTGGGTTATTAGACACAACGCTACCTGTCCTCTGCTTTTCCTCACTAGTTAGAAGAGTGCATTCCAACTTGGAAGGCAAATCTTCTAGCACTATGTATTGCTTCATTTTGGATAGTCTTATCATAAGGTTTTCAAGGTGAAAGGCTTTCTAAGTGGTTTATAATTACCTTCTTCCAGTTCCACGCCATTGTTTTTGACAGATCCCCCGACAGTATCACTCCGTATTGTTGCTACTGCCCAGTAGTTGTTTGGCATATTTAGTCTGGCTCCTCAACTAAAGCCTATCTGATGCAATGGTAAACCCTACCAATAGCAATGCTACCATCAGCATAGCCTCTTGCCTCACAGGAACATGCAGTCCCAGCACCATGGAAAGGTAGTACTGAGGTGGGGTTAGAGCCTACTGTTCTCTTCTTCCCTACCAATATTTATGAATATCTGCATATTGATTTATTTAAGTTGTGCTCTGTCTATTTCCCTAAGTCCTGGCATGCTCAGGAAGACCTATGTAGAAATAATCCCAACAATCCTGTGGGACAGATTCAGCTTAGTTAAAGCAACTAGTCAAACTAACTCATAGAGCTCCATGACTCAGCAAGTGCTTAGAGACACCTTCTCTCTCCTCTGTGCTTGGCATATTCTCTGGGCTTTCTCTTGGCTACTGTACAGGAAGGATCTATGTTTTTAGTTTTGGTTAAAAAACATTCCCTTTAGAAGGAAGAGGAGGAGGAGGATGACGAAAGAGGCTTTAACTTCTATTAAGTTCCATTCTTCAGGGGAACCTACAGAAAAGGAGGTTGATCAAAAGCAGAGGCAACCATGCTCTGAACACAAGATGCTCTGAGCACAAGAGTTTAAGGGCCTAGCAATCTGTTTAAAGAAATGGGTAAAATATTTTTAACCACCACTTTATTTAAACTATTGTGCTGCCTTCAGTAAACACTCAGTACATGAGTGAACCCTGTATGAACTTGTGCTTATTGCTGGTTAAATAGAACCAAAAGCTTAAATGAAAAAAGGGGGTTTTGTTATTGAGAAGAAGACAAAAAAGTTGCATACAAACTTTTCTTCCTTTTTTCTTTTCTTTTTTGCCCACACACAAGCTTTTACCCCACAAAGTATTGCACTCACAAGGTCTTTTTATTAAAACACCCTGTTTTTTTATTTTTCTTTCTAGGCCTCAAAGTACTAAACTGAAAGCAAGCTGTTAACAGAAATGAGTAATTATTGAAGCTCTAACAGGCAGCTTTCATTGAAGTTGATTACAGCAGCCATATAATCACTTTTACGGATGCTGTAATCACAGTAGCAGGGAATGCTTGACTTGGTTCTTATTGTTTTCACTCAGGGTGGAGGCAGGGGGCCTGCGAGAAACCCGTTTTACCACCTCGGTGCAATTTCTTCTGTAAAAGAAATCTACACACCACTGAATGAGGCAAGGAATCATTTATTCTTTCTTTATTAGCATTCCCCCCTCCCTCACGTAAGAGTCGGTTGGAGTCAGGAAATTGCTGTTATTCAATATGCAAGCCAGAGGTTGTAATGACCATTTGGAAGGGGTATGGCCAACAATTACGGCCCTTAATGAATAGAGTAATCTGATAGGGACTAAATGCAAGTAGCAACTATGGGGCTGTCTCTGGTTAAATTAAAAGAACAGCAATGCAAAGGAAGTTAACAAGAATTAATTAGTTAGATCGAACTGAAAACCTACTCATTAGCAATGTTATAGGCAAACTAAAAGCCTATCTTCAGTGCAATTAGGTAGACAAATGAATTGTACAACTGACTGACTTGCACCTGCTAACAGCTAAAGGCTATAGCCGATATGTACAGGATCCACTTTTTACAGTTCATGCATACTTGCATAGTTTAATGGATCTTGTATTTCTGCATAACACTCTCTCATTTTTGCTTGTATGTTTGATCTAACTATTTTAAGTGCTATTTTTGATAGCTTCTGATACGATGTGGCTGTCTGCTACAAGGATTTAGCAAGGGTGTCACATAATGAACAAAGCTTTTAGTTCAACACAAGCAAAACAGTTACTGATACATTTTATTCCATCTCTTGTTTGCAACACAATTATTTTGATTCCTAAAGCATTCATGTAGTGAGAAATCTCTAACTATTTGGAGATTTTCTTAAAAGAAAAATGTGGAAAATGAAATGATCCGGATCTTAGATACACAATTTTTTTGTTTGCAAAAGAAGGAATGAAACAAGAAAGAAACCCTGAAACACTTGCACTGATTCTGGTCCAGAGTTTTCAATGATATGTTTGGCGTTCAGGGGATGACACATCAGAGTGATCCTATGCATGCATACGCATGGGAAAATATTGTCAGGACTGATAATCTAATAATGTTTCTTGGAGCTGTCCACAAGATTCCACTTACAGGATGATTCCTGTAAACATAACATAGCTAACCAATTCTGATGTAACTTTTTTCCACATGTATGAGTTTCACAGAATCACTTTGAAAGGTCATTCCACATACTACAGATATTCCATAGGATGTAGTCTTCTGAAGTGTGTACATGTTGCTGAATTTGGGAAGCAAAGCTGTGCAAGCACAAACTATCATACAGTCAACAAATAGGAGGCTCCATTTCAGTGTATGAGGCTCAATGGCTAGCTTACACACAGTAAAATACAGTTCAGATCTTGAAGCTGTTTCAGAAGGTTCTCATATGTCAGTATAACTGAACCTCTGTGGTAGCTAGAGAATAGGGCTGCGGTGTTAAATTTAACACTTTTAATTTAATTGAGCTTCAATTTAAAGTCAGGTTTAAATGGCTACTGAGGTGCAAAATTCACTGGATAGCCCAGGACTATAACTATGGGGGAGGGGATATGAGGGTGTTGCCCCTAAAAAATTTCTGCTCCCTCCCCAAATGAAAGTTTCCTTCACACCTCAAATTTCTAGCACTGCAGTAACTTAAAACTTCAAGTAAGCATTTAGAAATACAGTTTAGGCATCAAAAAGGGGCGGAGGGGGGCAAGAAAAGCTACCAAGGGAAAGTGAACACAGCAAGTAGGTTCAAGCATTGAATGATTTTTAGTGTTTCACTCAGTGACGTGCTATAAATTTGGGAACTGAAGGAAATTTTCATTTCAGGGACAGAATATTTATTTTTGGACCAATGCCCCAATTTAAGAGAACCACCAAGGTGTAGTGGTTTGAACATTGGGTTATGACCCTGGGTTTGATTCCCTGCTCAGCCATGGAAACCTACTGGGTGATCTTGCACGTGTAACATACTCTCAGCCCCAGAGAATCCCATGATAGGTTTGCATTATGGTTGCCATAAGTCAGAAATGACTTGAAGACACACAACAACAACAGCCCTCACAGTAGGTATAGTTGTGTGATAGCGTAATATAGGTTACTGCCTCTCAGTTGATCTTAGCTCTCACAGAACCTTTGTGGAGCAAAAACAGAAGGGGAGCTTCTTATTTGTTGATTGGATACAAATGTAACAAATACTACAGAAAACTTTGTGTTTCCATTAATATTCTTTATATTTTATCTTACAAAGTAGGCCAATTGTTTGCTTTCTAATATTAGTTCAGAGGCTTACACCTCTGAACACAAAGGCAAAACACAGCCATTGTGACTAATTGTTACTGCAGTCTCATCTTGCAACAATATCTCCAGTTCCCATGAAAAAAGGTGCCACCATGATGTCTTATTCTTGTTTTAGTTCTTTCCCCTGTCTCCAGTGGGTATACAGGGTGGCCCACAGAGATGAGGCCACAGAATTGGGTCCACCAAGCAAGGTCCACCCACTACTGTCATTCTGTGAAGGAAGAATTTCTAAAGATGACTCTTCTCTCAAGAGTTTCTATACCTTCTCTCACTCTTTTCCATTAATCTTTTCCATACCTTTTCCATGCATACCTGTTTGGCCTGGCAGCAGAAGTCTACAAACACTGGTGGATGTTTGGGTAGTTTCAGCAGCATTCCAGTTTCAATAAACCGTGGAACACACAAAGTCCAAGATATCTGTTCTAGGCACTAAGCAGAACTTGGGAAAAAATTAAATAGACCTATCTAGTTACTTTAATTCCCATTTCCAGTAATGAAACTATAATTTCCTGGCATTGTGACTGTAGTTCAAGAACTGATAATGTGATGTTTTTGATGTATAACCCCAACTCGTTAGCTAATTGTATAATCATGGGGATGTGACCCTCTGTTGTGAATGCTGAGGGATCCTGAGGTGGACTGGAGTAGAATGTCTTTTCTACCATCATCCAAAAGCTTGTAGCATTCAAATATGTTTTGGTAGTAACTAAAAGGCTACTATTTTAGTCATTTTTGACAAGCAGAAGTTAAAATGTGTCTGGTAACCCTAATGAAACTGTTTTGAACCTGGCAAGTTCTAGCTTTTGGCAGTAGGCAGGTAAGGAAGGAGGAATATTGTCTCAAGTTATATATATTGAGGTGAGAGTTCACTGTTGGTTCAAGATATAGCTAAGCGTTATGAGGTGAACAAATTTATGTCATGAATTGCATAATGTTGAATTGCATAACATCACTACTAAACAGTGTAGGTTGTTAAAGAATATGAGAGAAGAAAGGAACTGGAAGTCCTACAGCCCTCTACCAAGTCCATGTTCCATAGAAAACTGGATGTTTACTCCATGTATTGTGTGAAACAAGCCCAATTCCCCTGTAACATGAGAAGGGCTTCAATCTGACTCATTACAGTGCTTTAATAATTGAATGAATACCGTTTGACTCTATTCTCCATCAATTCTCTTTTTTGCTGAAGCAAAATGTTAAGTAATATTGATAAAATATTATTGAACGTTTCACTCAAAGTTAGACTAGTCATAAAAACACAAATGGTTCTCTTCCACATTGCCTTCTTCTTTGCAAATCTTACAGTAATTTTATGTGCTGCTTTCAGGCTGCATCTGCCTGCACAATGAGTAAAGTATTCATCTATTGTTATTGCTGTTAACATCACAACTCTGTTAATCAATCACACAAAATTGTTTTATATCACATGCAAAAGGTTATTAATGCCTTATTGTGTAAAAGCTTACCTAAGCTGATGTTCTCAAAACTGAAACATTTAATCACATTTGTCATATTTTGGGGGTTATTTTTGCTGAATGCACAACATTGCGTACAAGTAATTAAAATGCCACACGATAGAGAATACACTGGGAATATATTGATGAAGAAGATGGATGCACAAAGAAGCGACTGCAGCTGGTATTATCTAATATGCTTTCTTGTTAGTGAAGGAGAAGTAAATCCAAACATGAACCTTAATGGCAGAGATCTTTGAGTAGGCAAAACAGCAGGCCAGATGTCATACTCACCGAATCATAGATTTTTAGTGTATGAAGGGAATATAGGGGACATCTAGCCTAACCCTCTGACATGCAGGAATATACAACTAAAGCACTCCTAAGAGATGGCCATCCAGCTTCTATTTACAGACCTCTAATGTCCGCCACCTTCCACAGTGGTCCATTCAACTGTGGAACAGCTCTTACAGTAATTTTTTAAAAAAAGGTTATTTCTGATGTTTAAGTGGAATCTCATTTCTTATAATTTGAATCCATTCATTTAATGTCCAACCAAAAGCAGGAAGAAACTGTGGGGCATGAGGGTCAACACTTTACACATAAAAATCAGGCATTAAATCCATATTAATTTTAAATAAAATTTTGGGAAAAGTATACTTTGAAAATGTCGTAGGAAGCCTGCAGCTATTTTAGCAGCATTAAGCTGTGTATCCCTGCTCTCTGACTGCAACATGCATTGGCTTGGCTTGTACGGGATGATACAAGAGGTGCTGGTGTACTGAAGATTCTGATTTTGTACATGAATTGCGCTAAAGTGTGGCTCTTCCTGCTCTCCTGAAGCCCCTGAAAGACACCATTGAATTTTGGGTGAATTTTCCACCAAATCTCCTCCCATAAAAACAGCTCAAAAGCTCTCTAATTTGAAACAGTTCTTCCCCCATCCCCACTTACATCCAAAAGACAGAGGCCAAAAATCAGCCCAGATTGAAAGTGGAAACAAAATGACATCACATCCAGTCATGTTGGTTTCATTGGTGCCATCCACTGGGAATGTGGGAGCAAAAACTGACCCCTGAGCCCTCTACAGTTGCCTATCTCTGATATAGGGAACGGGGATGGGTACAAGTAGGCAGTATTGCAGCCACTCCACTCACCCCAGGCTAGTTTTAGTGTCATCTATTGAATGTCTGACCTGAGATTCTATGTTCACAAGTGTACATCTGTAGGGTCATTTCAGACAGGTGGGGATGCAACCTGCCAATGCAGTCACACACATGCAAATATAAGTGTTTGTTGTACATGGCTAAAAATGTCTAAAAGAGAAAAATAGACGAGATGAATGAAGAGATGGTTCAACAACACCCTTAGTTATTCAGGAACGGATCACCGCTAAGACCAGCACACACAAGCTAGCGTGATTGTTGCATTCAAATGGGTAGAAGGTTAGACCTTGTGCTAAAACATGATTGCACTGAGGGTTGTGATCCCCTCTAAAACTGCCAATGCAGAAACATGCAGATATTCAGAATCTAGTATAATCTTTACCTTTTTGGCAGATAATTTTCCAGGGAAGGTTGAAGGTAGATGACAACTTGTTTGTGGGTATTATCTTGGCTATGGACCCTAATTACAGAGCTCAGTATGAAACTAAATATTCTGCACTTTACTATTGAAAATATGTTCATGGCTGCCACTGGGACCCCACTTGCCTCCCACAAGGAAGAGATTGTTAAGCGTATAGAGGAAGAAGGATGATGTTTCTCCCTTTTTTCATGCATGGATTGTAATTTAACATGTTATGTTAAGGGCTTTCCATGATAATTCAAAGGTCAACATGCTAGGAAGTTAGCGCTACTAATGGTTACAGCCTTAAGAGATGCAGTATTTGGGCAACATGGACATGATATTAGTATCATATGTTGTATTAGTTCTAGCTTCACCCATAACTCAGACTAGAATTTCTATCAATGGTAGAGTGGTGGACGCAAGTCCAAGATTTGTGTGTCCGCTAGAATAGATATTTCAGTCTAGGCTACTGATGCTATCATGTTAAGGAAGCTATCATTCCAATTTGTGAATATGCAATTGTCAACCCGGAAGGTCATCTTTTCCATCCAACGGCCATGCTAATGTTGGGATTCTGGGTGTAATTGCCTGAAAAAGCTATTCCTCCTTAACTCCTGCTGTCTGTCTGTCTGTCTGTCACATATGGTAGGACTGCAGCTCTGTAAGTCCAGATTTCCCTCCCTTAGTCAAATGGGAAATTCTCTCACATCTACTTCCCATTCCATCTGTGTCTTGACTTGATGGAAATGCAAATGTCTATTATTAAATAGCAGACTCCATGAGAGGCAAAAATGTTTTGCAATCAGGATATCTTGCAAATTCTGTGTTATGGAAGTAGCACAACTGCTGTGAATGAAGCAGTCCATCAGGCCCAAGCATCATTATATCTATTAAATCTTAATATATCTATTATATCTTAGACATAATAGGCCCAAGCATCATTATATCTATTATATCTTAACATATCTATTATATCTTAATACAGTATAGTATTTTAACTTATATTTTAATATAACTACGGTAGAAACCTTTAAAACTCTTCTCAAAGACACATTAATCTGCTAAGCAAAGAGACATTTATCTGCTAATCCTTCACATTATTAAACTACAAAGAAAAGTTATTAATTAAGAAGTATGTTGTCACTCTGGCACTTTCTGCCTTTTTTCCCCTCTATGAGTGCTGCCATTTATTGGTGATGATGTTACTAGGAATTTGAGCACATGCATCAGATAATTTTTAGAGAAATGATACTAGTGGCACATGATTGTGTACACATTCACAGTACCTCTGTTTGAGAGTACTTTAATATAGACCTCACCTTCTCTATTGCTCACTGTACCACTCTCCATTGAGGTTGTGGAAGGATCCAGATCAAAACTGCAGTAGATGTAAAGGGCCTGATCCCTCCCCATCATTTTGTTCTTTATCTCCTCACGAACCTCACTTGCCAATGACTATTCAGTAAACAGGTCAGTAGCAGATTGATATCTTCTTCCATGTTGGCTACTGCAGTCTTTATATCCTGAGGCAGAAGCCTTGCTTACCATACTTAGCTACTGATCCTCACTTGGTGATGATGTGAGACCTTTTCTCTTATGGTGTAGAATGATCTCCCCAATGAGATCGAACAATTTCCTAGTGTCTCCTAGTGGAGCAGGTTCCATCAACCACTTAAAAAATACTTGTTTGCCAAGGCGTTTTTCTGACTGCTGTCATTGCCAGCTTGGTTATTTTCAATGAGATATGTTGCTGTTTTATTACTTGATTGATTTTATTGCATTTTGTTATAATTTTCACTTTTTGACTCAATTTGGAGTTTAAACAAATGAAATGCAGTATACAAATCTTCAAAATGAATAAGAATAAGAGAGAGGAAGGAAGGAAGGAAGGAAGGAAGGAAGGAAGGAAGGAAGGAAGGAAGGAAGGAAGACCAAGTATGAAATTGTATAATTAATATATAATTAATATTGTCTCTACTTTGTCTCTGAATGACAGTGATTCCACTAAAAAGTACCTTTGTGTGGGGATACTCATCACACTGCTAGTTATGTCTTACACCAAGAAAGCAATACGCAAATATGTCATAACTAGCATTTACTTCTTTCACTTACTGAATGGCAAATAGAAATATAATGTCATGGATCATGAACTTGTGGCAGTTTGGGCCATTCAGAATTTCAGTTTTGAAGGTATAGTCCCATGACCATACCTTGATTCATTCTCTTTTTAATAAGCTAATTTTTGTTTTTTGGAAAAAATTATCACACTTCAGTCTTGATTCATTTTATTAAAACCTGGTGCATACTAGATACCTCAGTATCGTGTGTTCTGCATGTGAACATACATATCTTCCCACAATCTCAAGAAGATAAGAACATAAGGCATGGCTGAATTACAGAAAAGCCATTCTTCAAACCACTCCTAAGTGCAAAGAGTTTGCAGGGCAAGGAACTGGATAAGTGAGTTGTGAAACAAGAAGCCAAGGAATGGATTAACCATGTATTGTGGATCTAAGCAGTTAAGGTAGAACTTAAAAGACACTAATCTTCTCAAAGAATCCTTAATTCCCATAGACATGTACTGTACATCAGATTTCAGCCAAAGGGCTGTAGTCTTAAGCACAAGTACTTGACAGAAAGTTCCAGTGAGATTGCTCTTCCATCTAAATGTGTATAGACGGAAGAAGAAAGCAATTTTTCTGTAAGAACAATGGTGGGAAGCCAAAAAAAAAAAAAAAGTGTTATAGCAACTATACTTGGGCTTAAACAAAAGTATTAAACAAACAGATAAGGTTGTGTGAAGGTTCGTTGATGTGCTGTAAAAAAATATTTGCGTGATAGATCATGAGAAATGGACAAGTTATTGGCAGTGGGCAATGAAGGAAAGCTTTTGTAAATTGGAGGAGAGTTGGTTTCTTATTCTTTTGGGATATTAGTGCAGAACAAATGGCTAGCACATGTGTGTGAACAGGAGAGTTACAAAAAGGTTGTGGACTAGTATTTTTCCTGTGTTTCTTTGTCAGTCTCCTTTAGATTGAGTGGACATAAACCTTATCCCAGTTTGGAAAAAAATTCTGGTCTATAAATCCTGGAATGCTCTAGCCAGCGCATATAAAATCCACACCTGTGGAAATATTCCTGTTCCTCTTTCCATATCTAGTCCATATCAATTCCATCAGGGTTTGGAATTTTTTTGTATGGGACAAGGGTGAGCCTTTTCTTTGTCTGCTCCCTGTCAAAAAAGTTTATATGTTTTAAATTGTATTCAGTGGTTGAATGCATCCCACCTCCACAACTCAAGCATATTTAAGCTGTTTCTTGCATGGATTTGGAATGGGCACTGTTTCTATGCATTTTTTTCAATAGTATGCATTTAAAATAAAAAATAAATAAAAGGTGCACATTTGTCCATAGCCGTTCTTCCTCAATGAGAGGATTCACACTGGAAACTATGGCTGAAATCCTCTTGGCTCTATACAGATATATATAAGTTCCCTTATACATGGTCATCCTTTTTTTAGCTGTTGTGCAATGGATGTGTTCAACTCATGGTTGCATGAGTGAAGTTCCACAAGTGTAGCCATTTCACATGGGCTTAAATGCTATTGTTCATCCCAACTAGAGTAGAACTGTTGAATCGGTTGGACTTACCAAATGTTGATTCACCAGTTAACAATTGATTCAGTGAGCGTCCTCTAGTTGGGACGAACCAGCAGCAGCCATTTTGTATTCCCCGCTGCACAATGGGAGAAAAAAAGAAAAAGGAACATTGACAGGTATGGAATCTGTTGCACAGTGTCAGCAGACGGGTGCCTCAATACAACTATCGTATAGATCCATGAGTATAGGTTTACACTACGCAGGTTTGGACAGCCTGGGAAATATGGACTGTCAAACTTCAGACAGAAATCTGATTCTAAGCACGTCTGTATTCATTGATATTGCAGAATTTTCTCTTAGGAGGTTGAGGATTGCATTACTAGAATTCATGGTAAGAATTCATGTAGAATTCTTCAGGCTGATGGTTCCATTACTTCAGGAGTGAGCAAGATGCAGTCTGAAAGCTGCATGTGGCCCCCAGGGCTATTTTTGTGGCCCTCAGAGCCCCTAGAAATAAAATTTGAGACCACATGCCCCCTAACACCCTCTGGAGGTGTTGCATCAATTCTGCCATGTTTGGCCCAGGTGAGGTCTTTTTTTAAAAAAAAACAGGAAGTAAACTTGAAGTAATTTCTAGGTTACTTCCTGTTTTTTTAAAAAAAGGCCTTTCTGGGCCCAAAACAGTCCAGGAAGCAGAAATATGGCCAAAAAAAAAAAAAAAAATGAACTCCATGCTCCATAGAGGACATTGGGGAGCATTTGTTTGTGTGTGTGTGTGTGTGTGTGTGTGTGTGTGTGTTGCAGGTATGTGGCAGCGAGTTGTGACCCTCTAAGGTCTCTGGGGAAGTAGCAATGCAGCTACTTAACCTCTAAGAGATCCCGCCCTTCTAACTGGAACCATTCACATGTTTTGTTATTTTTTTTTATGACAGTAAGACAGTGTTTCTGTTAAGAGCATCTGAATTTATATATACATATTTTTTAAAATTTCCCCTTGGCTCTACTGCTCTGCTCCACTGAGGTTTTCAACATTATCTTGGTGTTCTGTCCTAGCTCTTCTTCTCATTACTTCTATATATTTATCTTCAGACGCATGCTTCCTGCATATTTAATAACTACAGGACGAGAATTCGTTCTTCATGTCAAGGAATTGGATTATCATCCCATTACAGGCAAAGGCTCGTGAAACCAAGACACTTAACTTTTGACCTTTGTGAAAAAGATCATTTAATTTAACCACCCAGATAGAATCAGGTGAATCAAGGAAGAAAGAAGGAAGGAAGGAAGGAAAGAAAGAAAGAGAGAAAGAAAGAAAGAACGAACAAACCAGCCTGGTTTACTGTTTGCTTAATGTATCAGAAAGGGCTTCGGCTGGAAAAACAGTGATTTTCATCTCCTTTTGGTAATATATTAAAACATCTTCCATAATTATCTAAGCAATCTTCATTCTCCACGTCGTGGAAGAATTATAAAAAGATGGATATGCAGGATGGATTGGCAAGGCTACACTCAACCATAATATGCCTCGATTTTTATCTAAGCTCTCTCAATGGGTAGGCATGGTTATGATTCTACACCATTTATTTATTTAAGGGGTAGGACTCTTTCTGTCAATAAAAATGGTAGTTTCCAAACTGTCTTCCAAACTATACTTGTACACAGAAAACTTTATAACAGGGAGGTCATCTGAGTGTGGATTACTAAAGTCAGGCAATTTCATTTACACAGTACAGGAACATGCTGTTAGATTGCCTGTGTGGTACGACATCCCTGCTGAGATTTGTATGTGAGTACATGTCCTCCGTGATGCTGCTGGTTAAATTGGAATCCAGACTGGCACAGGACAGGAGAGATTAGTCAGTCATTGAAAATTGTGCCTCCCTAGCCAAATTCTTGAGCCAGCACCTGTATAGTAAGAAAATGAGGACTGTGACTCCATTAACCACCACCACCACCACCACCAAGAATGACAGAAATACTGATTAAATTATTGGACATGAGCATGTACCCCTAGGCAAAGAATTCTTTCTTCCACTGTGACTTCCTGTAGTTGGTAAACAATGCTTCATGGACTGAAAAATCAAACTGATAAGGAAGGTCAGCTTTGGAGCAAGGTGATCAGCTTAACATTTTTTTCTCATTTTTCCAAATAATGACATTATATTCTCTTATCTGAACCAGATCAGTCTTAGTCGTTATTGTGTTCTTTTGTAGTTTGTCTACCCATGAACAAACTGGTACAGGATTATGAAATATGTGATGAGAAAGGGGGAGCAAAGCTGAAGGGCCCAAAATCATATTAAAGCCTAGATATCAAGATAATTTATTCTGGTCTTGGTTGCGCTTGCTGGCTCCATCTCTGTCAGAAGGTTTCTGCCTTCTGCTACTATGTGCCTACTGCTAAGACATTGCTGAAATCCCGCAATAGGCTTTGTGTAGCTTCTTTTAGAGCCAAAACCACTGAACTCTGAAACTCTAAGCTTACATGAGTGCTTTCTCTCTCTTTTTCTCTCTCTGATCTTCCAAAGTCTTGGAGTTAACCAGATAAATTTGTTAAGATACTTTCTGTCCTAAGTCCTGGCTTTGTCCTTGTCTGGTATCTCTGTAAATATTTCCTCTTTTTTGCACTGGTCCAACCAAAATTACAACGTTCACCAACACCCCCTCAGGAAAGTCTAGTAAAGACTCAGGAAAGAGTTTTTTCTAATCTTCCAGAAATCCAGTATGGTGTAGTGGTTTGAGCATTGGAGTACCACCTTGGAGACCAGGTTTTGATTCCCTACTCAGCCACAGAAACCCACTGGATGACTTTGGGCATATCACACACCCTCAGCCCCAGAAAATCCTGTGACAGGGTTGGCTTAGGGTCACCATAAGTCAGAAATGACTTGAAGGCAAACAACAACAACAACAACAACAACATGTGATAAGATACTTCTGGAGACTGCCTGAGATATATTATGATGCCTGAAGCAAATGGTGATGCTTACCCATGGTGATAAGCATATATTAACAAACTGAATGACTAACAATGGCTGCCCTTAAAATGTGCCACATGGAGAAAAGCACATCAGCTTGCCAAACGGTAGGGCTGTGTCTAGTTACAAGTCTGACAGATGGTTTTCTGCATTAACTTCATATTCCTTCTCTAAAGTCATTATTGCTGTGCCATAGTGTCAGGCACACAGCAACAACTTCCTTTGTACATTGGCAGCTTCCTCCAGCTGCCTACCCCCTATTTCTCTCTTATGCATTTGTGCAGCTTACAGATAGAGCTTAACCACCACCACCACCACCACACCATTGCTTTTGGCAAATCTCTCTGCCTTGTCCTTTCTTCTTCTCTTAGAAGCTCCTTACTAAGCCTCTAACCCTGCCACTCTTTCAGTCTAAGTCCAGTGCTCTGCAGCACCTTTAGTTCTGGATATTGAAATCTGTAACCCTTATTTGAGTCAATATTTCCCTATTTTGAAGCAGCTATGTGATATTGTTTAGCTATTTCTATTATCCATTTATTTATTGCTATTTATAAAGCTCCACAATAATATTTCCTTATTCCCTGATGCAATGACTGTGTGTATTATTTTTCCTTCCATGTTCAGTAATTTTCTATTTTGGATGGCTCTGTGTAGATGTATAGCTCTAGTCTAAGACACGCTACTGCCAAGGTTGAAATATCCATTCCAAGCATGTCTATTCAGAACGTGTATAATTTCATACATGTGCTCTGAAAACATAACTTGTAATGTATACCATTCTGCAGAAACAACTTTTGCCTTCAGTAGCGACCAACATGAGATCCAGTGTGGTGTAATAATGCTTTGAGTGTTCGATGACAACCCTGGAGAACAAGGTTCAGTTCCTCACTTGGCCATGGAAACCCACTGGATGACCATGGGTCCATCACATATTCTTAATCCCAGAAATCCCCATGGTAGGTTTGCTGTAGGTCACCACAAATCAAAAATGACTTGAAGGCACAGAACAACAACAAAGTGATCAACATAAAGGCCCAAACTTAGCATAACACTCATGATAGAATCAGGGGTTTTGGTTCCCTCTTGCTGCAGCCTTTTCCAACATTGAAAGCATGATCCAGAGGGTATAAACTAAGCATTGAGGTGCTTTGTGTCTGAATCTGAGAGAGGATATTACACTCCCCCTTCTACATATGTTGGATACTGTTCCTGTAGAAATGGAATGCCATAATTAGATATACCCCAAAGCAAGAAGCATCACCATGTTATGAAACTATTCCTTCAAGGGGAGTGCAGCACCACTCAGCAGAGAATGAACACAATTCTGCCAAGCCAACAAACTATATGAAAAACAGAATTTTACTTCATCTGAACTGAGCTTCAGTGTATTAGCCCACATCCAGTGGGGCTACTGTGACTGATTTACCGCTTCCATCACTGTACCTGAAACTGTGGTTTATACCATTGATACTCATTGTAGCCAAGTTTCCATTTCTTGCTCTACTGAAATGAAATCCTACTGGTTTCCTTTACATCAAAGAGTTCATTTTAATTCAAGACAATAAAAAGCAATGGGCTGTGTTTTGTTCTGGAAGGACTTAAGTAGTTCAAATTCCATATATGTTATTGGCAGCCCTCTAACAACAATGAACCTCTATCAGCCCCCGCCCCCCGCACAAACACAACAGTTAAATGACAGTAATATAAACCTTAAAGAAACAAGGTATACTAAATAACAGGACTTTTCCTCTCCCCAGTGGCATTTATTTCAGCATCATTTGGATATCTCCAGATATTAAGTCTTTTAATATTACTCTAAAATTGTTTCTGCTACCACTGGGAAAAGGTATCCCTTAGTGCCATTTTGACCTAATTGGCTGGCCTTCCCATCCCCCTTAAGTCTAGTTTTCCTTCAGCATCTAATTAAATTTGTATTTGACTTAAGCGTTTGCCTTTGTAATTCCAGTTGGACAAGATACATCTGAAAGTTTAGCAGGTCACATAAATCATTCCTGCATTTTGGAATACAATTCATGTGACGGACTGAAACAATACTTAGAAATATGATAAAGGCTCCATAGAATACATAATTATTTGAATGTATTCATAGTTTCTTTTAGTTTCAATACTTAATATCAATTTTAGATATTAATACTTCTAAATTGCAGCCTGTCTGTGAAGCATGGGATATGATATGCCCCAAAATTAATAGAGATTTGGTTATCTGCATCTCTAAATATCTTCTGCTATGGAATTTTCTTTTTTTTAAAAAAAGAAAAAAATTTTTAAATTTTTTTTTTAAAAAAAAGAACTAAATTTGGTATGAGTTTAAAGTATAATTGCAAAACATGGAATAACAAGGATGTTCATGCATAAGTAATATGACTGTCCATAGATACATGAATCAATGATGTATGGCCCATTGTTTATTTGCTAACTGTATTCCCTACCATTCTACTCTAAATAGTGCTCAGGGCAGCTAAAAATAAAATAAAAGATTATACACAACTCAGATGAAAACATGAAAGCAAACCCATTAAGAACAGATCAATAGAAGTTAAAAAATAAATAGCACCCACCAACCAGTAAATAGCACCCACCGTCTCTTTTGTGGTCAGTTCCTCCACGTTTGACCAAGAACTTAACATTATGCTGAAGACGTGTAAGTTTCTACCAAAGTACTCAACAGGATATAGCAGTGGAGGATGTGTCCGCTAGTCAAATGTTTCCCTCAGGATAAGGCTGTTTTTCCCCTCCCATGGCGCTCAAGAGTAGTATGAACAAAATGAAGGTGCTTGTAAAACAAAGCCTAGAAGCTAATGTTGTGTGCTGTGGGGTGACATTTCAGAAAGAGAGTCTAAATATCTCCTCCTTCAAAGTCCAAAAGAGTACATATGTGGATGTAACTCCCAATTATTTCCATGTATGTCTCTGAAAGGAACCAGATCTTGTCTGATTTTGGAAGCTAAGCAGGGTCAGCCTGGGTTAGTACTTTGATGGGAGACCACCAATGAATAGCAGGTGCTGTAGGCTATACTTGAGAGGAAGAAACTGGCAAAACCAGCTTTGAATATTCCTTGCCTAAGAAAACCCCATGAAATTCATGGGTCACCATAAGTCGACATACACACAGGCATGTCACCAACAGGATGCCAGCCTTTATCTTCTGAAATAGCAAGATAAGCGAGTGGTACATCCTGGTTTTCTTACCATTATTCAGAGCACATTCCTTTGAATGTCTCATCTGAAATAAGCCTTATTGCCTTTCAGTGGGACTTACTCCCTGCTAAGTGTCTGCAGATTTTCTCCTTGGGGGGTTCTTCACACATTTATGATTTAGACATACACCTAAAGATACACAGCAAAAAAAGTGATTGCAAATAGGTTTATTATACAGGTGAACTAACCTGCAACTATTCCACACAATTTACACCAGGAGCTACTAACTACTAGAATGTATATTCTTATTTATTCCAAATCTCTTGCTTCCTTCCCTTTGATGGCCCTATATTATTATGTACTCACGTCATAAACCTTGTATTTGCAATTTGACTTTGTTGGATCTGAGTGTTCACAATGTATACTTTACACAATAATAATACTTACAGATCTTTCATCTTTTCTTCCCTATATTAATTGCCTAAACCACAATGATTTATAGCCACTCTGAACATGATTATTAATTTTCCTGGTGATTATACCTGTGGGCGGCAACATATCTACTCCTGCTAGAACTGGCTTTGAAATACTGCAAAATTCTAAAATGTCCATAAGGTAATAACAACTAATTTTTACCTTAATCAACTTACACTTAAAAAGAATTTAATATAGGGCACTTGTGCCTTGTGGGGAAACTTGTTTGAAATGTACTGTACATTCCTGAGTTATTTATGAGAATAATTATATATTTGTTGCTCAAGTTTGTACTGGGAAATCAGACTCTGAAATTAGGCTGGGGTGGATTTTTAATAAAAACTATGAAGCTAAAGGAGTTCTGCATTCTGAAGAACTTTGGCATCAAAGGAGGAGGCAGGGATAGAGAAGATTTCCTCCGTCAGCAGCCGGCTGAGCTGCAGGTAGCATGGCAAGATGTTACACTACATGAAGTGATATCAACATGGTCTATCAGTTTGTAAGGTGGGAGTGAAACCATAGAGTTCCACATCCAGTACCCTGAAAACGTGGTTACTGACTGGATAGTCACCCCTGTTGGTGTTAGCAGCCTACATGCACACTACAGCTCAGAGGTGGGCAACTGTTGGGAATTGGGGGAGGTCACATTAGCTCTCCACGTAAGACGCTTCTGCACGAGACTGTTTTAGTGCTATGATTCCACTTGCAACATCCTATGCAATCCTGAGGTTTGCAGTTTTGGGAGGGGCCGGCTGACCCCTCCCAAAACTGCAAACCCCAGGATTCCATAGGATGTTGGAAGTGGAATCATAGCGCTATAACAGCCTAGTGCGGAAAGGGCCATAGACTTTAGAGGACTGAACCCCTTCACATTCCCCCCACTGTCGCCAAATGCTTGGATGTTGGAAGATAATTTCACCACATTTAGAGCTTTCTCTGGGTCTTTCCATGCCCAGAAGAGACCCTTTTTTCTAACAAGAAGTAATCTGGAATTTGACTTTCAGGTCATTTCCTCTTGGGATGAAAAGGCCTCTTCTGGGCATAAAATGTTCTAGGCAGGGGGAAAACATGTCAAAATGCCTCCCTCAGATGCTTCAAAATGAGTGATATTCAGGGGCAAAAAAAAAAGTTTTGGGGAAATGTTTTTTCAAAGAGAGAGATAGAGAGAGAGAGATTGGAAGTGCCTGGTCCTTTTCCCCACCCCAATATAGACGTCTCTTATTATAAAGAATATCTCTTATTTGATGGCGGGAAAGGCACAGTGAAAAATCCCTTATTTTCCAGCATGGGCCCTTAAAAAAAAACAAAAAGAACAGTCTGAGTTGCAGAGGCCACAAGCATGTCTGAAACTCATCACCCATACAACTCATTAGATCTCCTATCTGTTTCTGCTCTGCCTGAAGGCTATGGAAGTTTTTATCTAAGCATCCCAACAACCACTCAAAATGCGCAGGAGCAAAGGAAAGGACAAGTTTCTCTTTGGAATTTGTAGGCAGTGCCTGGGTACTTCTTTTTACTCTTGGCATATGGCATAGTCTATCTGAGGATGGACCAGCAAGTAAATCATAAAAAAACTTTCAGCTTTGAGTGGATGCTTATCTTAATACAAGTAAATATATGAGACAGAATGTGAAAGAGCAGAAATTTCTAACCGTTTTTATTGTTGCTGCTCTCAGAAATCCAGTGGTACTGTAGAAGCTGTAAGTGCAAGCAGAAAAAGTTTTAGAAAGAGGAACACAGAAGTGTGATTTTATGAGAGGTGATCAAAACCTAACACACATACACACAGACTTTGAAAAAAATCCTAGTCAAGAAACAAAGGCCCTTTCCACACGAGGCGAGGGAATCGCTCCATGCCGTTATCTGCCGCTTCTTCTGGGGTCCGCAGCAACGCGGACTGTCCCTGAAACCCTTCTGCAGGGCTCCTCCTTGGTCCAGGGCGAATCGGACCAGTGCGAGGTCTGTAGATCCGCACTGCTCCGGCTTCCAAAACGGCGGCTTCCGGCTTCCAAAATGGCTGCTTCCAGCTTCCAAAATGGTGGTTCCGGCTTCCAAAATGGTGGCTTCCGGTTGGTCGTGGGTCCCGACCAACCGCTGAAGCTCGCCACACCTAAAGCCCGCCCTCCGCAGATCACAGGCTCACATTGGTGCAAGCCTGAAAATCTGCACAAGTGAGCAGGAACGCAATGGCGTGTTCCAGGAAAATAAAGACTTGTTTTTTGCAGTCTTTAGAAAACACCCTGGAGGACCACTTGGGGTCGTTTTGGAGCGGACTGAGGTGCGGATCTCCGGTAAGTAGTCCGCTCCTAGTCTGCTCCAAGGTGCAGACGACCTCCGTGAGAGGACGCACTGCCCCGTTCTAATTGCCTGGTGCAGAAAGGGCCATAGTTCTGCCTTTTCCTGCCCACAATGTTGGTTTGGCTAGCTTTCTAACAGAGAGTCCTCCAGATCAGCCCAAGATCAATATAAATGTCAGTTTTCTGTGTGGTTCAATTCTACAACTAGCAAAACAAAGAAAGAAAGAAAGAAAGAAAGAAAGAAAGAAAGAAAGAAGTGTCTATCTGTAGGGTACCAATGCTGTACAATGTTTAAGCAGTCTGTGGTCTGTTATATCTCCTTCCTTGGCCTAGATTTTTTTTTTTTATTTAAAGGTTTTTTAGAAGCTTTCCAGCAGAGAACCCCCCGCAAATATCAATTTTTTGGATCTGTTTAGTGGTTTTGTAAGCCCGAGTGTGAACCATATGATAATTTTATGTTGTGATTTGCAGTCTGATTCTGATCTATCCTGAATGTCTTTAGTTTTATGTCAGCTGTGTGTTGTTTCTTTTTTTCTTTTGAAGGAGTTTTGCAGTCTCCTTCGCTGCCCAGAGTGTTTGATGTCCCTCTCCCTTACTTATAAATCCATAGCCATAAAGAGGTACAGACTTGGGGTGGCTGGCAACAACATAGCGAAGAATTATGCCCTTAAGAAGAGATTTTAGGAAGACCTGAAAACTGAAGGTCTCATTCTGGCCTTTTTTAAAGAAGCCATAGATAGTTTGTGTTCCTTTCTGTCAGTCCAACTCAAACAGAATATTCTGGAGCTTAAAAAGTTTCAGAAAAGGTGAACAAAATTATCAAAGGTCAGACATATTTTCCTTACAAGGGAAAGCTAAGATGTTTGGGGTTTCTGTAAGTCCCCTGAAATAAGTTTGCATTCTTACTCTTAAGAACTGAGTGTAACTGGTTTTGGAGCTTAGTATCTGTTGCTCTGGAGCATTCCATAGTCAAATGCTTTCATAGAAAAAGTTCATTCAGTTCTAAAAAAACAAATGGAGTAATAAGAGGAACAGCTGTTCTGTAAAACTAACTAAATTTGAAATTCAGGTTATTTTAAATTTTAATCATATTTGTCAGGCATTTTGATATGATTAAAGCAAATTTGGAACTTTTGATGCACGGCAAAAAAAGAAACCAAATACGGATTTTCAAAGACAGAGGTTAGTGCATCGTGTAATTTATGCCTGAAGAAAGTGGACAATACATTAACTTTTACAGAGAAATGCATGGCTAAGTTAACTGAAATCAATACTTTTATTTGGTATTTAAATAGAACACAACCTTATTAAGAGACTCTTCCTTATTGTTCTGACTGTCAACCCCACATGTCATGAATTTTGACTGTCCCTTATTGCTGTTTCGAATGCCTGGAATCCCTACATATAGTTCAGCAGCAGCTAGTAAGGTAAGCTAAGGCCCTTTCCACATGGCGACAGTGCCCTGGCACGGGCACACGAGAGTTGTAGGACAATGGCGACGCTTCCGCATGATGTCGTCACTTCGCCAGCTGGCATGACTGTAGGCTATATCATTGATGGAAAAACTTCCTCAATGACCCCCACTTGTGTGATCCTCCTGTTACAGCTGGCCATGCAGCAGAGCCAGAAGCGAGATCGAAGTGCTTCCTCCTCTACTACAGCATGGGAAGACGGCCAGCTGCAGTCCAGAAGGACAGAGCATGTCGCTCACACTCCCTTCTGCAGGCAGCCACACATGTGCGGAGGGGAGCATTGGGAACATGCTCCCATCTCGGCAGAGGCAGTACTGGGATTGTGACAGACTACACGCAAGAGTGTCATGGTGGGGAAAAGGCTTTAGACACACAAGAACTGAGAACCCATTGGTATTGGTCCAGGGACAGAGCTAAGCTAGTATAAGGTCACATTATTAGGCCATCAGCCAATCGTGGCTGCCACAAACCCATTGCCTCACCCACCTCCCTGAAAAGAGGAAGATGGGAAACTGAGGAACACACCAATGGCATTTATAGCAACTGAAAACAATGTAAGCATGGCTGTTGTTTTGATGCCTGCTTGGAGCAAATGCGCAGAGTTTAGGCTTCAGGAAAATCAGGTGTCCTGTAGCACAGGCAGGTAGTTTTTCAAGTCCTCTCCTCCCTCTGACAGACTTTTGGCTCCAGCAGGTATTTAAAACAACAGGGTTTGTGTCCACTCCCTGACTCCTTCCAGGTTTGCAGCCTGCAAAGCAAGCAGAGCCGGTGGAAGAACACTGCTGACATTGCCTTCTGCTGTGCTTTCCATGGCATGGAGGGTGCAACTGGAGGTGGGCATCTGTGCATGGCCCACACAGTCATGACTGGGAGGGATTGGGGTAGTGGTAGCAGTGGGAGGTTGGAATATCAATATTAGCATTACCAAGTGGTTAGCGTGGTGGTAAGAGCGATAAGGGCTGCCTCAGACACATTGCTTCCCTTGCTTGGAGGCTGCAGTGTAGGTGCATGGTGGGATGGGGACTTTCTGCTTTTTGCCCTTGAACTGCCAGTCTCTAAGCTCTTTCCCTTCATTGGTTGCAGACTGATGATATCATCAGCCTCTGCTGGGATCTGTTGCTGAGCCAGCAGCAACAAATCTGCATAGGGGTAACCCATTGGTACTCTGCTTCTATGCCATCATCCATTTGTCCCTGGTAGCAGCAATGTAGTTGCCATCACTTAATATCTGCTGCCAATAGTTGCCAGCACTTAATATCTGCTGATATTAAGTTGCCATCACGTAATATCAGTGCCCCACTACTGCCTTAGTTATCGACTGAAAGTATAATTGGAAAAGTTACTTTTTTGCACAATGGCCATGCTATTTCCAAGATCTGACATAAGCATATGTATATTCATGTCACTCAATCTTTTTCACCTAAATTAAGTTACCTGATTAATCAGCTAGCCAATTATATGGTGCGTTTATGTCTTTTTGATTTCTCCCCTTTCACTGCTATTGATATAGCACGGCTTAACCATTGACTTATTAGACCTGTACACCACATTTGTCCATCTAACATGGGATGAACATAGGCCAGCTAATGATAAAATCAGCCAAGAGAAGTACCGATGAATTAAACCACTGAACTAGCTACCCCAATATTAGGGGTATTTATAAGACAACTTAAAAAGCAATTAAGAGCACATTGAGAAGGGGAAAAACAGAAATCCACCCAGATTAAAAAGCCCTCTTACCACAATGCAACTTAACTGCCAGAGGCCTGTCTGAATAAAAAGGTCGTTGTCTGCTGGCTGCCAGCCTAGCTTCCCTCGGAAGAGAGTAACACAGTCTGGAAGTGACCACTGAGAAAACATGTCTCTCGTGTCTTCCTCACCAAATATACATTATGGAGGATAGAGGGATTCAGACAAGGGAATGCCCAGACATGTATAAAAGTCTGGTCCCAAAACTCACAACGAAGATGTCCTTCATACAGCCTGGTCCCAAGTCACAGCTTTATAGGCTACAGCTAGTGCTTTTAGTTGTGCTGATAAACAGACTAGTAGGTAGTGACACTTGTATAACAACGGAGTTTAATCAGCTTCAGTCAATAGTCTGGGACAGCATTTTGGCCCATGCCCTGTCTGTCTATAAATTCTGTATAATGAATGAGCCCCTCCTCAAAAAAGAACACATGACTCCGTAATGAAAGAACTAGGTATAAATTGATTTCATTCACATATAGGCAATGTTTTGTAAAGATCTCTTATCTGTGGCAGGACAGACTCACATGCTTTAATCAAGCCACTGTGTATTAGATGCTACACGAGAAAGTCCATGGCAAGAGTATATCCATTAAAGATGAAACTTTGCAGCACAAGGATTATGAAATCTATTGTAGGAGAGGTGAATGGCGTGGGCCTCCACATGTTGTTGAACTCTAGCTCCTTTCATTCCTTCCAGTTGGCTATGTTAATTAAGGCTGCTGGCAGTCACAGTCAAAGAACTTCCAGAGGGCAGTGTGATTCCCATCTGTCTTATAGGATCCATACATACTTGTCTAAAGTGAAATTCTAAGTGAATCTGGGCCTTTCTTCTCAGGCAAAACAGTTGAGGAATTCTGAAAGAAGTCAAAAAGAGTTTCAGTCTGTTCTGTTGGAGGGCTTCACACATGTCCCTGCCCTTAGCCTGCCATTTATAGTTTGCTTGTTTTTCAAATATCGTCACCACAGCACCTGTTTACTTCGTTGAACTGTATGGTATATGATTGCATCATGATGGTACATGTGTCGACTAGTCACGTTCCATGGCAACATCTATGGTCATTGATAATACTATGCCTTGAATACTAGCTCATAGTATTCATAGTAGACTTCAAAGAGATTTGCAGATCCTGGACTGTAATGTGGAAATCATTGGTCTGAACACTGTGATCTTTAGAAGTAGTAGGATACAAGAGGACCACACTATATCAAATACCTGATATTACATGCTTTAGGGGGATATTTTCCCACAAATAATGATGAGAAATATTAATTATTTATAGATGATTTGCATAACTGCATAATGCATCTCTCTATAAATAACAGATTATTTGCATAACGGCATAATGCCACTAATCATGGAAAACAGCGCAAAATAATTTGATATTTCTAGCATTTGATCACACTGCTTCATGCATGCTCTTCCTGTATGCCATTTTGTCTGGAATGGTGGCATGATGAGTGCATCTCCTGCCTCTTCAAAGAGACAAAAGATGATCATTCAGTGGCAGAATACATGCTTTACATGCAACAGGTCTCAGGTTCAGTTCTCTTGTCTCCAGGAGAAAGATCCCTGGTTGAAACCCTGTTTCCAGTTGGTGTAGTGAACAATTTTCATCACATGAAAGTTACTTTTTTGGATTGCAGCTCTGCATCACACAGCCAGCATGTACTGTATTGTTCCGTACTGTCTATGGGGTTCTGGAAACTGTGATCCAAAAAAGTTCTGATTCTTTTACATGGACCAGTGGTTGGACTAGATGCAAGACCATTTACTCTGTTTCCAAGAGACAAAAGCAGCTAATTTTGTTTTCTGAAATGTTAGGTTTTCAACTATAATGAAATTTGCACTGAAATAAACAGGTTCGTTTTTCTTTATTCAGACGTCCATTTTAAAATTCATTCAGGGTGCCATAACAGCCATGCCTGATGACTCATGGATTCATGAAAACTTTCTTGACTACTTATATTAGAATTGAGTCTGCCTCATAGTCACATCCTTGTTGGTATGTGTACTTGGGATTTCAGGCACATGACAGCTTATTTTGTGCTTATTTATTCATTCATTTATTTATCTAATGTATATCCCATCTTTCTCCTTCCACAGCACCCAAGGTGGCTTACCTCCAATTAAAAAATTAATGTACAGCTAAATAAACAAATACATAAATAAATAAAAATAAAAAATTACAGAAGTTTAAAAGCGGTTAAACAAACATGGCCCATAGTTCATGAAAAGGCCTGCATGCATGTACATCCCTCTGATAAACAAGCAAGCATCCTTGCAACCTGTGTTGTAGTGATGACCCTAATAGTAGGAACAACATTGACACTGTTTAGATGGCCGTTTCTTGCTATTTTCAATGGCCTGGAGAAGTAATGCAAGACATAGCACTAGTGTATCTCACCCAACTGCTCGAGCCTTTAACCTTTCCCTGTGTGGTGATGTAGTGGCCTGATGGCTCTCTCATGCTCAAAGACTTTCCATATTATAGGCATATAGCACAGGTGAGGTCTGCAGCTCCCATGCCACATCCTCTTCCTTGAAAAGCAATTCAGAAGTTCTGCTGGCTGAATTTGGGTCTTCTCCAATGAAACAAGAAGCAGGGCACCTGCGTGGGGATCTCTTGACTGTGGCAGCTATGGCTGTGCTGCCAGCCACCTCCTTCTCCGTTCTTCCCCCACCCCATCCATTGCTCAAGTGTAGAAGAACTAAAGGTAGGGCTGCATTCTGCACAGCAGTTTATAGGGCTATTGGCATCTTCCTTGTGGGTGAGCAACTCTACCATAAAAAAGAGCTTCTGAGAAGTCCACCATTGAACAACGTTTTATCCTTTGCCTTTGCCATGACTGTGAGAGTTCCTGCCATTGCAAAGAGTCGGTCCTTCAGATGGCTGCTGTCACAAAAAGTTCATGCTGAAGTGTGGGTGGACTCACTTCCACTCTTAACAGCCCCAAAGCTAAGATGGAGGTTTTGGTAGAACAGTTCAGAAATGGTATGCTAGGGACAAGGGATGTTTGGTCTTTGTAGAGTACAGATATGAAGTGTATCCAATTGCTAGCTTCAACAGGAGTAAACATGTTGAATCAATTGCTAATTGGGAAGTCAACACTTTTGTAAATTGCATGAATTCAGTATGTATACTCTAGTTGTGACTAGCAATTGAATGGAAGGCTTTGATACCCAACTGCTATATCTCCTCTGCCTCTTCCCCCTAGCAGTATTGATGCCACCAGATGTCTTGGCTACAACATGTTCTGACTTAATGTGCTAAGAACATTAAGGTAATCATACCTGGGCACAGAGTAAAATAGACCACTGTCTCTATATGTATATTAAAGTAATATGCACACAGAATGCAACTCAACACAACCCACTACAACACACACACACACAAGAGAGAACACTGACATATTAAAAAAATATATGCAGAAGGAAGATTCATCAAATGAGAATAAATGGAATCAAAAATGGCATTCATAAGTAGCAAGGATTCAACTGCCTAATAATAAGATCATAACATGAAGACACCAGGCAAGTAGATGTAGGCCTTTTTCCAGAGCTTGTTAAACTACAAGTGTCAGAATTCCTATTGTCTGTGCTAGCTAAGAGTGGGAGTTGTAGGCCATAACTGGAGGCCACATGACTTCCATTCATAAATTAGACCAATAAAAATGGGGTGTATGCACATAGGAAGCAAGAAGAAATTAAACTTAAAACTGAAATTGAAACGGATTGGAAATATTTGCTAGAAAAAAAGGATCTATAAGGTAGCAATAGTTATAATGTAAACACAAACAAAAACTAAAGCTAAAGAAAGAGTTGAAGGACATAGAACAGGAATAATTCATAGTAAAGTACTTTTAAATGAATTCCTAATTCTAGAGGATGGGGGTGGGTGTGAATAAGAAAAGGAAAAGTAAAGGTAAGAGAGTTTAAAAAACAAACCAAGAAACAACAAATGATAAAAGAGAATTTTTGCACGCTGCAGGATAATGGCTAGGAGATGCATTGATTCTAAGAAAAGGATAATGAAAATATTCTAATTGAATTAGCAACTGGGATGGTGGAAAAATTAAATATTTTAGTCAGTTAAAACAAGAAACAACCACAATAGGTTCCCCCCGCCACACAAACAGACACGCACATTGAAAATTAGCTCCCAAAATTAGCTACCAAAGAGTGATGAAGATCCAGAATCAGAAGAAATCTGTAGTATAGAATCCCAGTAGCAGAGCACAAGGACTGGAGAATACTTGTAAAATGTGACCTGTGTTTGGAAAGTGGACCTGCCGATCACTCATCTTCACTCTCCTCACATTCCACAGCCCTTTCACAGAAATTAAATTATAACAGATGGCTTTCTATATACACTGCCTGAACTTAAAAGCCCATAGAAGCTTCATGTGAGCTTCTGCTTCCATTCTGGCCACTTTGGAGGGAATGGAAGCTTCATACTAGGTAGCATCAGAGTTCATCCTAAGCGTTTGCGGGAGATTTGATTCTATGTGATTCACATCACTGACTCTGACTTTTTAAATAAGACGATAGATTGGATTGAGGGATGATATGTTATCTGATTTAAGCATCTGTACGACTGTCATATAGAATATGGAGTGAATTTTTTTTATGCTTCAAAGGATAGAGACGCAAGAAATGGATTCAAATCATAAGAAATTAGATTCTGATTAAACATAAGCAAGAATTTCCTCATGTTAAGAGCTATTTGGTAGTGGAAAAGAATGCCTCAGAAGATGGTGGACACTCTCCACTTTTCAAAAAGAAATTGGATGCCCATTTCTTGGTAGTTCTTTAGTGGCAGAGGTCAAACTGGATCGCCCATGGGCCAGTTCCATCTCTATGGTTTTGAGATTCCTGTGTGCCTAATGAGTTGTGGGCTGAGAATCAAGAGAGGGTAGCCACCACTTTGGTTATCTTCTTCATCTTATAAATAGTTATATGAACTGTCCCATAGATGGAAAGGAAAATGGAAAGAAGGAAAAAAGAAGAGACATCTTTAAAGATAAAAGAAATAGGCAGAGGAGAATGTAATGAACGTACTATTTAAATTCCAAAGACAGCAAAACATGAATGGTGGAGTTGTGGAGGGGAGGAATAAAAGACATAATAAAATAAAATAAATAAAATAAAATAAAAGACTGGGAAAGGAAGAACAGAACTTGAAGATGTAAAGGGAGTGGAAATGAATTACTGTGTGAGAAAATGCAAGCAAACAAAAAGTAAAGAAAATGGAGGCCAAGGGGCACCTGCA
Organism: Cyclura pinguis; assembly: GCA_030412105.1. Taxonomy (NCBI): domain Eukaryota; kingdom Metazoa; phylum Chordata; class Lepidosauria; order Squamata; family Iguanidae; genus Cyclura; species Cyclura pinguis. The sequence continues at coordinate 102,298,967 of CM059602.1, read as the reverse complement.
AAAAGAATAATGATCTCCCAATAACTGGGAGAAGAAGGATAAGTAGAGAATGAAGTAAGGTCAGAAGCACATTAAAGATGAAAAATAGCGTTATCCTTTGGGATATTTCCCTCCATATTGCTCCTTTTTTTATCAGAAGTCACATTTCCTACATCATCCAAAATAAAAACAGAGAAGGTACTAAATGAAAAACACACCATAATAAAGTGTGTATGTGTTCATGCACAGACACATACAGAACTCTGACATAAAGCCCAACTTCCCAATATTCATGAAAGGTTATCTCCTTAGACTATGCATATCTTTTGCTATCTAATGCAGACTGGAAATTGTGTTTACATTTCTCATATATATATTTATTTTTTCAATCTGGCTATGTGGCAATACAGATTAATGGCTCCACTAAAGTTTGACCTTCCATTCATTTTGCTTTAAGCTTTCAACTCGTAGGTGGTGCTTTATAGTTAATGTAGCCAAAATCTTCTCTCCCTCTTTTCTTGGCAGAAGGAAAAAAACATACACACTGCAAATAACCTTTTTTAGGCATTAATATTTCAGATGTTTACTTTTGGTGAGTTAATAATGGAAATAATGGGAACTGAAAATTTGACTCCCAACCCAGGGATACATTTGAGTGAACTTATACTTATTTATGGGCTGAAGTGAAAACTGTGAGAGATCGAATAGCTGTGGCCCGCGATGTGGGATAAATGAATGTGTAACTGGAGATTATAAAAACATTATTAAAACATTATAAAAACAGTTGGCCCTCCACATTTGCAGGTTTAACTTTCACAGATTTGATTATTTGCATGTCATTCTGACCTCTTCCTCCCACATCAGGTGCTTCTTTTCTGAGAACCTTCATTCTCAGCTGCTCTGGTCAGGCCGCGAGCTCTTTACAAACCTGCCTCTGGTCCTCCTGCTCCTCCATCAGCCGCTGCCCAGCCAGCAAAAGATGGCTTAAAGCCCAATTTCTCAGCACCACAAACCCTTTCCTGATTCCTCCATACACACACCCAAGGAAGGAGATGGACAAGAAAGAAGAGGTATAGGACCACCATGCTGACCCATCCTTCTCCTTTCTGTGACCTGGTTTGGGTCCTGGGTGCCTACTCTCCCCACGATGCCTCAGCACCCTTACCACAGACACACACATACATTTTGATTAGGGATGGGCCAACCGAATCCTCGAATCCTGGGTAAGGATTCGAGATTCCCGAATCCAAATCCCTGTGCCAAAATAGGCAAACCGAATCTTTCGAATCCGCCAACTAAATAGATTGTTGGAAACCGGGATGCGTGAAAACCAGGGAGATCGAGATGCTTGAAAACCTGGGAGACCATACATACATACAAGGGAAGTAGGTGACGTTTTCCCTTGGAGTAATAATGGCCTTTGCTAACAATTTCACAAATTACAGCTGGGCTTGTATTCTAAGATATTTCAATTGAACATTTCATATTTAACTTCAGTACTTGATGGAAGCTACAGGCTTGAGATTTCAACGACAGCTGAAACATTCCTTTGCAGAGCTCCCTTGCAAGCCTCTTTCAGACACAATTCTGGGGTTTGGAGTTTTAAAAGGTGTCACAGTCTTCTCTGCCAAAGTGTACTGGTACATCATCAAACTACAAACCGCAGCATGCCAGAAGGAGCTATGAAAAGAAAAGCCAATTTTGATCTGGATTATCTCTCTACTCTAGTATGTGGCCTTGTTTACACAGGCAGGAAAATGTGAGATTAATCCACATTTTCCTGCCTGTGTAGAAAGGACCTTCATGTCATTTTCAGTCTGGGGAGATCCTGAGGCAAAACTAGGACAATTGTCTTGGCCAGATTTCTTCAGAGGGAGGTTTGCCTTTGCCTAGGCTTTTGCTAAGGCTGAGAGAATGTGTCTTGCCCAAAATTATCCTTCTTTCCCTTGCTTTTTAAACTCTTTTTTAAAAAAAGGATTCAAAAGATTCGAGATTTGTGAGATTTGTGGATTCCCAGAACCTTCCAGGGATTCGGATCCGGATTTGGAAAATTCTGGATTCATCCCATCGCTAATTTTGATATTTGTGGTTTTCCAATTTTTGTGGGAGTCATGTGCTCCAGTCCTAGTAAATGTGGAGGGCCAGCTGTATAACCATATCTATGAGGTGTGTAAATCCCAGGTGGACCAAAGCAATAAGTAATAAGCGGTGCATGTCAACCCTTTTAACTGGCAGCAAAGATGACTGGACAATCTGCAGCCTCTGCATGTTTATCCACTCCTATCATCCATCACCACTGGCCATGCTGACTGGGGCTGATTGGAACTGAACTCAACCACATCTGGAAGTTCCTTACACTTGCTGTAGAACAAGACATTTTGAACATAGTTACATAAGGTACCTTGTGTCCCTACAGTTGTAATATCATTTTATTGAAAGGTTGGAAATGTTACTTTTTTTGAACCACAACTCCCAGCCAACATTTCTTGCTTGCCTGAATTCCCCAGCCAGTATGTCTTCCTTGCATTCTGACACCAATAACTACCTCTGTTTATCCACTTCTGTGCTTCTTGATGCTGGATATAACAAACCTTCCTACTTTCTTGAGCATGGAGTAGGATTGGACTGGCTCTACAATGAACCGGTGTAAAAAAAGATCCCTCAAGTACCAAGAACAACAGAGTCATCAGTTCCCCTGCTCCTCTCTTCTTCATTGTACCCTGCCAGCATTGTTGTTGATGCCAATGCCAAAAGATGGTAGCAAATATGAGGGGCCAAATTAAATTTGAAGTTTGTACTGTAAACACACATGCAAAAATAAAGAAAAATAAGCTGAAACATTCGAACACCATAAACAAAAATCCAAAAAATAATCTATATGCAAGAAGTTTTGTAAATAGTACCGCCCCCCCCCAAAAAAAATGTCTGTTTGACAGAGAATGGAATGAGTTATGTGGAAGCTAGAGTACAAGCTCTGTCTGGGGTAAGGAAGACTTTGGCTCTTTCCACACTACATGGCTGCCCTGCAGTCGAGACATAATGCCAGCACTCCGCAGGTCATGCTTCTGCATGATGTCATCGCAGTCCCGCTGCCATCTTTTCCCTGTGTGTCGTGCAAGCGCAGTATTTGTAAAATGGAAAAAACCCATTTTACACATACCATTGCTTTGTGCTACCACCTTTCCCGGCCATGCAGAAGGGTGGAAGCGCGCTGGCGACGCTTCCTTCCCCAGTGCAGCAATGGCTGTGCTGCAGAAGGGAGGAGGTGGGGCCAGAGCGCTCCCCTCCATAGCAAGTGGGTGAAGTGTGGAGCTTCCAGACTGAAATGTTAGCAGAGATGTAAACTATTTTTTTGATGGCAATGTTGAAAAATAAAATGTCATGTAGAATTTTGATTGTGAAATCAGTGGCGAGTATGGACTTCTCCCCTAAATCAACACACCGTCATCCAGCCATTGGAATAGAAAAAGTCACAATTTTATTGGTTACAGCTGTGAAGGCTTGGTCCTAGTATAGGTGCGGTTCCAGACATCATTTGTGCTGGCTGATGAAAGTAAATGCCCAATCTGGCTGCTGGAAAGTATGTGGGATGGCAGATATGGGATGCCACATAGGTGGAAGCCACTATGTGTTTCTTCTGTTACCCTGGAGTAAGGTTGGAGTCACCAACCCTAAACTGGGCATGACTCCTCTTTTGTCACCCCAAGGTAAGGGGACCCCACAACCAATTGTGTGATTTATTTTGTTTTTATTTATTTATAGCATTATATCCTGCTTTTCTCCCACCATAGAATTCAAGGCTGCCTTCCCCCATGTACTTCCCCACTGGGTCCAGTCATATGCCCAAAACTACCTAAAGTTGTGATGAACTTAATACTTAATACAATGTGAAATTAATAATTTGTACATATAATGTGAGGGTGGGAGAGCAGATACAAAGTCAACAACTATGTCATCCAAGGAACTATGGGGGTCTTCTTATATACCCTGAAGGTGGACTTGAGTAAAACATTGGCACTGGCTCTCTCAGGTCCCTCCTCTGAAACCTGGATGTTCCTGACTGGCCACCTTTCGCACCTTTTCTCAAAGCCTGTGCTAAGTGCTCAAGGCTTCCTGATAAGAAGATGGCTCATCTAGGCCAAAAAATGGCATTGAATAGAAGCCTCTTTGTCGCAACCCATAAAGCATCCCAGTAAGTCAGGAAATGTCATAAAACCTATATTCTAGGCAGTGGGTCGGTGCCTTCTTTTTCTCATATAATCATATAATCTGCTAAGGATAATGAAAGGCTTGCTCCCTTTGAGTTCCACTTCTGGATCATAGTTTGTATTTCATTGAACGGATACACCCATCCTAGAAAAATCCTGCACTATCCAACACCTTGGCCTTTGTCTGATTCCTTCTCCCTCCTTTCCAAAGCCATTTTTTCTTCACGTTTATCTTTTTGTACAATGAATTTGCATCCTTTCATGCAGTACAAGGTCATCTTCTTCTACTCTGCCATATTCCTCACTCAGAGCTTCATGCTGGTAAGTCAGTGTTTAAAAAAAATTAAAGAAATCTTCTGACTTTTGGCCATATTAGTTTGGAAATGAATAGCAATATTGATCTACATCTTGATTTCAGATTAAAACAATAGTTTTGGTTGTGCGGTGGACAGAATTTAAAGACTAAAGTAAAAATGTAACTCACACAGGCTATTAAGTGATTGATCACACTGATACAAGTGCCTCGGAACATAAGTTTACAGTGACACATCTTATCTGAGCTGAAGAGTTTGCTTTGTGCATTATGTAGAAATGATTGATGTCATGTATTTTTTTAAGAAAAAAGAAGAAACAACTTCTGTTGTCTCATATACCTTCTCTACATTGAAAGTGAGGTGTATGGAATAATTTTCAATAGGAGTGTAATCACTGTAGATCAAAGTAAGTCTCTCTCCAACAGCTCCAGTCTCCCTCTGCTGTTAAATGCTATACTGTTTTCATGTAGAAACAAACAATGTATTTAACTGACTAGCAGAAACACAGGAAAGATTATTATACAGTCTCCTCTACTAACACAGTGTTGCAGGCTTGGTGGGAGATCCCACCATTTCCCAACTTCATGATGACCCTTTGTGTCCACACCATGATCCCAGTCATGGCTGTTGATCATGCTGTCTGGGGATGATGGAACATCTGGAAGGCACCATGTTGGAGAAGGCTGGTGCACCCAAAGACAGAAGTCAGTTCTGTAGGGTTCCCCCTCCCCCACTGTAGAAATGAGTTCATTCAGGAGGAAAAAAAGATATGGCTGGCTCAGAAAAGAAACCTTATGAGCATTTCTCGAAATATGACAAAGATTAGACACTACAGTTCCACTATTACAGTTACACGAGAAGGAAAAATCCCTATTATCTGAATAACATAAGGAGCCTGGAAGCCTGTTGCCATTTGAATTTATTGAGGACTTGATGCAAATGTAGACAAATGAGATTGTTAAGCGACCCTTTAACTGGAGGCCATTTGAGTTTGAAGAGCAGTGTGTCATGATTGCCTCTACAAATTCATGTGAAATTCTCTCCAGTACAAATTCTCTACACCCAGCTTACAGCAAAACAGTCCTTCAGCTGCAAGAGAAATATATATACCTTTGGGGACTGAGGATAGGTGATTATCACCCCTATTGCAGTGATGGTCTGTTTGTCCCCGCCCCAAGCCAAATTTCTTTACTTCTCTTTTTTTAACAGTGGTGTGTGTGTTAAGTGTTAAATTACAACCACAGTAATTCTTGTGAATATATTGTGACACAAGAATACCCTTCTGCTGTCTTAAGTATATAGAAACTGACACAGACCAGGTCTATGGCTACCTTTTTGATTCAGAATACAAATGTTAAATATTTTAATTAGTTCTTTTCTCTTTCTTAAAAAAAAAAAATGTGGCAAATGCAACCCTAGCATACAGGGTCAGCTTCCCTCTGAGAAAGATCAAACTGGCTGATGGGTGAATGCTAGAGGATTTGTGCCTTTCCCTGGAGCATGTGATATGGCCCGAATGCTTCTGTCATCTGGGTAGATGTTATCAAACATCTCATTATCCTCAAAGCTAGATGGTTTCATCTATTGGGCCAACACACTGTACTGCTTAGGGCTGTTTAAACCGATGCAGAGTTGAAGTTCTCTTACTGGGCTTGAGTCAGATTTCAATATGGCCATTTTTCAAGCCAAGCTGGACTGATGTCTAACTTGAGGCATGCAGCATTCTCTCAGACAAACGTCTTGCTTTGGTTTACATCGACAGAGTTCTATATTTTTTGTCTTAAGAGATCTGAGGAAGGTGTCACTTTATTCTGTCTAGATTTTAAGGTAGAAATTATCACTGGACTGGAGCTGCAAATCAGTGGTTTAAGACTGAGGTGGAAATCACGTGACCTTTCAGATTTTGTTGGGCTGGAATTCTCAGCAGCCCTAGCCAGTATAGCTAGTGCTGAGGAATTCTGGGAGTTGCATTCCAACAACATCTGGAGGGCTATAAAATCCCACCCCACCCCCAAAAACAGATCTGCTAGGGCAGGATTTCACTGCCTAGGAGATCAAGCTTAATGCAGTGCCCATGCTACTAATGGCACCCACCCAGGATTCAGCCTACCACCAATGTTATCGTTGCTATGTGTCTAAAAATGGCCAAAATCAACAATACCACAAACAGAACTTGGGACTGTTTCTGGCTATGGGATGCAGGGTAGAGGAAGCAATATTTCCAAGGTTTGCATATAGGGAGGCATTCATGTTTCACCTGGTATCCTTTTTGTCAGAAGGGTGATGCATAAAAAATAATCGGTGAACTAGTAATTTGGCTTGATGGGTCACAAGTTGTGCATGCCTGTGCTAGGAAAATCTCTCCAATTAGTTTTCATGTAAGAAGCCAAGCAGGCTTTCCTTGTCATTAGGCGAGGGTCAGACCAGACTCACAGACTGACATCATCACCATGTTCAGTGCCAGATCCTTTTGATGCTGGGCTGCTTTGCCTTCCCAGTGCTCTTTCCTTGTGACATGTGATGGCCAAATGATTTAAATTTGGTGTACCCTGATGAAGCAAAAAAACAGAAGAGTCCTGCTGAATCAGACCAAAAATCTGTCTAGTGCAGCATTCCCTTCGCAATGGCCAACTAGGTGCTTAGGAGAAACCCGCAAATATGAAAGCAACAGTATCTTTTGCTTTGGCAAGCTGTTAGGTGGCCATGTTTGCTGATGGCAACAAATTGTTTAGAAACAGATCCAGACCCTTTCCCCCCCCCCCAAAACTAGACGAATAAGGATTAAAATAGCAAACATGTTTTAACATAAGCAAGTGTGAAGCAGTGCATAATAGGTCAAAAATCCTAATTTCAGATATACCCTGATGGGGGCCAAATTGGCCAGAAACTCACCAAAAAAGAGATCTTAAGATTGTGGTAGATAGCTTGATAAAAATGTCAGCAGTGTGCAGTTGCTATGAGAAAGTGAAATTCCACATTGAACCTAATTAGAAAAAGCATTGAATACAAAACAACATGATCATGTTGCAATGATTTTTATAAAAAAAAAAGGGGTTCAAATGTGTTTTGTGGGAGTTTTTTGCACATTATTAACATAATTTAATACCATTAAGGTATTAAATGGTATTAACCATTAAGGCATTGAGACATTAGTCTTCACTATTGCAATTATGAAACTTTTATCTTTTTTTTTTTTAGTGCCAACAGTTTGAGGGTCCTTCATAGTTTAGAGGTTACCAAGAAACAGCTATTAAATGACATGTCAGTAGGATAGCGAATCCCTTCCAGATGTGAGTGCAAACATTAAAGGATGTATTCAGGTTGCTCAACCTGTTTTGGGGATAAGATTTACCACCTTGAGAAACTCCTTTGTGTTCAGACTAAAACCCAGAACTGATTCACTGCATCACTGACATGGAGACGGTCAGCTGTCAATTTTCTTCTGACTGATAGGAGCTTTCTAGGGCCTCAAACACAACTGTTAAAATAATTCATCTTCTATCTGATCTGTATAAAAAAAATGTGGGGATGCTAAGGATTGAACCTGAAACCTTCTACATGGCAGACATAGGCTTCACCACTGAGCTATGGCGTTTCCCCACCAAAGTGACCATCAGGAGCAATCAAGATTACCAATTAATTGCTTTCTAGAATTTCCGTCAGAGGTTCATTGTAGTGGTACAGGGGAGCAGACAAAGGACTTCAGATCTGGCAGGGGGCATTCATTGTAAGGCATCTGTGTATAAGTATTTTAAGAAAGGGTGGCTGAGAAAAGTAGAAGTTCTTGAATAGTTAATTTGTTGCTGTGTGCCTCCAAGTCATTTCCAACTTACGTGGATCCTAAGGTGAACTACTCATGTTTGTTTGTTTTTTCCTGGGGCTGAGAGCATGTGATGTACCCAAGGTCATCCAGTGGGTTTCCATTGCCTAACAGGTAACTGAACCCTGATCTCCAGGGTTGTAGTTTATGTATACATTATTATATATCCCCTCATTATTTCAGACATGAATGTGTTAATGGAAAGGTTTGTGTACTTTTAAAAAAAATGTAAAAGCACAGCAATTGTACATAGCAACAGTTAAAAGACATGCTTTGCTTAATTTCACAAGGGAAGCTGAGACTTTGTAAGAGTTTTCCCCTCCTTGCAAGAGGGAATAATTTAGATTTTCTTCCATCCCTGTCAGAAGTTGAACAGACGAACAAAACAGATTCTTCAGAGACAATTTTACACAGAGTTACATCCATCCAATTCAATTATAAATTAAATTGACTAACGAACCATAGCTCATTATGGGAATCAATTACTCAGAACTGTCTTTGGACCAAAAACGTGGAAAATAAAAAATAATGGTCATACTTCAATATACCAGATTGTCAGTGTTTGAAAGCGCTGTTTTTCTCTGGCTTGGCATAGTCATCCGCCAGAAAGGAATGATAATCATTTGTTTTACTGCTTGTTGAACTATTCCTGTTTTATAAAGACTAGTTAATTCTTGAGTTTGATCTCTTTCAGACCAGCACCTTGGGCTTTTTTGTAAGATAACAGGCCAGCCCTAAAGTCATGTCATCACATGAAGATCTTTCAGATCAACTTATGCAAATGTGTTATTAAAAGAAACCACATTTTAGCCTCTGGTGCAGACCAAACAATAATAGTGGAAAATGCTGTGAGGTCATATTGAAGGCATTTTGATTAATAAAATCATTCTTGTGACAGAGCAGTAAGCTGGCACACCCCTCTGGAGCACTTTCTGATGAAAAATGCTTAGTTCATGTAATAAGGGGAAACAATATTACTAGTTTAAGATTACTATCAAATGATGATACAAGTTTTTTTTAAAAAAAAATGTCCTCATTCCCATTTTTAGTCTACTTCTAGGCTGAGGGCTCCTAACGGAATGGCACCGTACAACTATTACAGCCTCTTTTTTATAGATTTTCTCTATGAAAGAAAAAAAATGAAGGAAACAAAGGAAAACCCTGGGCAACATGGATACAATGTCTTCTTAATCTGGCTGAAACCAACAGTGAAGAGGCCATTCAGAGGATATCTAGGTGTTCTCTTAGAGTCAAATAATTAAGAATTAAATAACTGAGATGTTTGGGGCTTGTCTACTACTGTATAATCCTAGTTTAAAATTACATTTAGAGGGTGGGCTGTAAACAGTGAAATGGGACACAGGTTTCCAAATCCCTAATAGCAAATGCACAGTTTCCACTCACACTGCAGCTCAGTGAGAACTGTTATATACTCCCTTCCATGGACAGAACTCTTTCTGTTGGAAAGAGAAACTTAACATAAACCTATTATCTTCCAAGCTATTTTCTCCTCTTTGACAGAACAAGAGTAGCCAACTGAAGGTCATTTTTGTAAGGCAGGGATGGATGCCAATGCCAAGTGATAGAAACCGAAGAAAAGCTCTACCTGTGGCATTAATGTTTTTTTGTTCCCTGTTTCTGTCACTACTCACTTAGTTGCGCTATACCTCTATTTTAAAGCCTGGGAAGCTGTTTCTAAACAGAGGCTGATATTACTGGACTTCTTACTGTTATTTGCTGTCAGGTTGACTTCAAATTAATGGCAAACCTATGAATGAGCACAAGCCCCAGTCATCAACTGCCCCTGCTCAGACCCTGTAAATCTCTGGGCTGTGTCTTCCTTGATTAAAACAATTCACCCATAGTGGGGTCTCCATTTTTACTTACTTTGTTACCAAGCGTTATCATTTTTTCCCATGGAGCATGTGATGTCATGATATGTCCTAAGTACAACAGCCTCAGTTTAGTGAAAATTCAAGCTGGAGTTGCTCTCCATTCTTTTGTCTTTATAGCAGTCTGTGGAATCTGTAGAACTCTTCCAGCACCATTGGAATGTCTTTAATATTAAAGCAGCTGCAGAGCTTTTTCCCAGTTCAAGATATGAATTGTTCAAAATAAGCAAATTAGAAATATCCCTCTCTTTGGCTTTATTTCTGTGGCGAGGATGACAATAATGCAAAAATGACATCATGTAACATTATTTAGGAGTTACATTTACACGACACATTCAAACACAATAACAGATTGAAAAACACATTGTGTGTGTGTGTGTGTGTGTGTGTGTGTATTTATGGAGTAGGAGTGTAAAGGATACTGGCAAACTTTATCATCCTTGATGAAAAACATTAAAAAATGATCAACCACTATGAGGTGTTTTTTTGTTTTTTTAATTTTGGAACTCTTTAAGGGAAAAAATTGTCCGAGCAAAAACCAATAGATTTTGCCAATTTTCACACACAACAGAATTTTGAAATGTGCAAATGAAAGCAGCTTATCAAAACTGCTTTTTTACTGCGCTACAGGAGTTGTTATTTGTACATTCAAAGATGAAGCAAACAGTACGTGTGTAACCAATAAATCTTTCCACACCTTTAACCATTTCAAAGTTTTGTCTTTGCAGACAGTACCATTATATAAAGACAATATAGTTTACCTGTGGAATTCACTGCCCCAAGATATGGTACTGAGGGCTATAAACCTAGATGACTATAAAAGGAACCAAGAGCTTGTAAGATGTTGTGGCTATTAATCATGACACACAATGTTCAGAGGCTGCGTTTTTGTCATGTTCCTTCAACTCCACTTTATCGGATTCTGTCCTTGGGTTTTCTCAGCAAGATTTGGAGCAAGTTTGCCATTGTCTTCCTCTTAGTCTGACAGAGTTTAACTAGCCCCAGGTCACCCAGTGAATTTCTGTGGCTGAGCAGGGATTTGAACCCTGATCTCCCTAATCATAGACTCAAATCACACGACCATACTAGTTCAGAGGTTGAATACTTTTGGGTATGAGATGCTAAGAATGAGCACCAGAATATATCTACCACAGAGATGGGCAACTTCAGTAGCTGAAAGACCAATTCTGTCCGTGGACCACACACACTGTCACCCTGCTGGGGCCCTGTCAAAATACCGCAGCAAATTGAACCACTGAATTTCAGTGGCAAAACTAGAACCCCTTGAAATAAAATTAAAAAAAAAATTCTGTTTAGTTTAAAAGGGTTTTCTTTTAGTGGCTTTATTAAAATTCAGTGGTACAGTTCAAGGCCTCAAGAAAGGACTTTTGAGGCCTCACGCAACCTGTGGACTATCTATAGGTTGACCGTTTTTGCTCCACTGCCCCTGCCCCTGGTTGTTAGGGAGCAGAGATATCAAGCTGGTCACTTGTGGAACAAGATTAGTGTTCTTTCTGATCCAGCAGCATTCTCCTTTTCTTCTTATAAGTGCATTAGTGAAAATAAGTGCTTATGTATGTGTGCATGTGTTGGTGTGCATGTACCACAGCATAAGAGCGTTCACAAGGACTTTTTGTTTGTTTTTAGCAAGTCTCTTAACACTTTGCAGGGCCTGTTGTAGAGCTGAAGTAGCAGAGCGGGTATCTCAGAGTTATGTGCTCATCTTGATAAACATTGCTGTTGCTTATTACTTAGAAGGAAGCTGGAGAAGTAAACACTCAGGCTCAAGTGTTCATCTTCCACTATCTGAAGTCTCTAATAAGGCTCCTTTAGTAACTAATTTCTCTTCCAGAAGTGTGAAAGGCAAAACTGTTCACTGGCAATAAACCTTCAAAAAGCATCTACTATCAAGTTAATTCTAATACTTATAAAAGTATAATTTACTCCTCTGTTATCTGAAAATCTTTTAAAGGTGCATTTTCCCCTTAGCTAGAAGGGAAGAAAATCAGCATTAACTTAGGCTGTGTTTTTGAATGAGGAGATTTTAAAATAAATAAATAAATCTGTACCCAGAATTGTTTCCATAAATGGGAATAGAAATTTGAGAACGTAGACCACGGTTCAAAAATTTAAGAAGCAGGGTTTTAAGATAAAGGTTGAGGAATCAGAGAACAGGTCTGTTTACTTCTGCTTAAAGTGAATAGTTGAAAAAACATGGGCCTGCTTTACTTGCCAGTGATGACTTCATTATTTCCTTTCCCCTGTGTCTTCTCTCTTTCTCACTCGTTGCCATTTATAAATACATTTCCCCCCATAATTTATCAGTATTTTAAAAGCCATATTTCTAGTACATATCCAATCTTGAATATTAATGAGTTGCCTAAATGTTTTTGCATGAGAAATGTACCATATAAAATATCTGCATTATCAGACGGAGGACGGGTTTTTCTCCGCGGTAATTTTATATACCCATTCTGCTCCTCCTGTTGATTATGTGGAGAATTCTAGTTTGAAAAGAGACTTGCATTACACTACTGTCGTTCTTGGCAAACTCTTCTGCTGTTTTAATTTTAACCAATTAGAAGAGCCAATCTTTTCTTGCTTCAGAAGTATATTAAAAGATATCGCATTCAAAGGCCGGCCATGCACTCAATTAATTACTGGTGTCCAGCGAAAGGTCTACCATTAGCTATCACCATGACAACCTTTGGGAGACCTCTGCCCACCTGTTGCATGATAGAAACAGCATTCGGCAGTTAGTTCCCGCACTAGGCCTCCTTCTGGCCTGTGGGGAATTTGTACTAATTAGAATTAGTTGTCCTTCTGTAGTCCAGCTCCTGACACAAATTGCATTCTGTAGCTTTTTGTTCCACTCGAGTTCACAGACAAAATAGCCTGTGCCATGTTTGAAATGAAGCAAGGCAATATGAAAGGATTTTGCATAATTGCTTAATATACTTTAACATTTTAACTAATATCCTCCGTGTTGGTTTCTTGCAATGAAATATTGTTTGCTTTCTTCTTCTTCTTCTTCTTCCTCCTCCTCTTCCTCTTCTTCTCCTCTCTCTCTTTCTCTCACCTGATAATTATTTATGATCACACACAGAGGGTAATTTTAATACTGCTTGTTCAGGTGTTGTTAAAGCTTGGTCAGGCTCAACTGCATTTGGAGGAAAACAAGTGACCTTTAAAAATGATAGTTTGAAAATGGGCCCTGTGGTGATGGTGAATTGCAAAAGTACAAGTCGTGGCATGGGGAAAAGCTCTTTCACGCATATCAGGAGAATATCGCAGTATTTATTGAGACCAATAAAGAAGCCACAAGAAATTGAAATGATTGAGCAAGCCAAGTACAGGAGAAGGTATTTGAAGCAGATGATGATAGAAAATGCAGAGATTGTTTCACAGAACCCCAGGCGTTGGGTTCTTTTTATTCTGACAATGGTTGAATGTTACATCTGAATAGTTAAACTATATTGGCGGAGCCGAGTGGATTTGCAAATGAAATTTGAGTTAACCACATCCATCTGACCTTAGTAAATCACAGTTAAGACAATTGTTCTACCTTTTCCCTGTAAAGGCACTCAAGATATGAGGCTGAAATTGACATCACACTATCATTCCCCTTTCTATTTTAGGATCTATGAGTTGCATAGTTAACACTGAGTAATGTTGAAGATAGTATTGATATGATTTTATATTGATTTGAATGAAATGGAAACTTGACTAGCACCTAGTTGTTAAAATTTGTTTCACATTGAATTCCATGAAAATTAACCTAGTCTAGCAATCTTCTCCCCATGCTGAACTTACAGAAAATTTTTCATGATATTATTTGTTGCTGAATGCCCTTCCAGCTTATGGTGACCCTAAAGCAAACCTATCATGGGTTTTTCTTGACAAGATTAGTTCACAGGGCTGTTGCTTTTGCTTTCTGAGTCTGAGAGAGTGTGGCTTACCCAGTGGGTTTCCATAACTGAACCCTGGTCTCCAGAGTCATAGTCCCAACACTCAAACCACTACACCATCCTGAACATAAACATCAATTTTGGTCAAAATCAGTTTGTAAATGTGTGGTTTAGAGCAGAAAATATGGAAATCTAAATTGCTTGTTTAGTAATTTCATGAAGCAGTGTTCTGCGCACACAAAGCAGGCAATGCTCAAACCATAAATTCTGACTTCAGACAAATCTAGAGTGAGATAACAAAGTCATGTAATGTTTTAAAGACTAACAAATGTATTTCTGTCATACAGTCCTTTGCAGTAGAGAATGTATTGCAGCAGATGCATTTTTTAATCCTAAATTGGCAGATATATACAGCCATTGTGGTGTGGTGTTTTTGGGGTTTTTTTGGTTTTGGGGGGGGGGAAGAGAGGTGTAAATGAATGAAATCAGAGAGAAAAAATAAAAAATATAGACCAAAAAAATTAAGGTAAAGCTTAAAGTATATAGAAAATAATTGTACTCCCCTAGCATTTAGACGGTGGTTTGCCCTCCCCTCCTATTGTCTGGAAAGTGGCACCAGTTGCAGCTTGATGACACTGTCACTGGTACGTGCTGTGTAGTCAGGCTCTGCTGTTTTAAGGTGGTGCAGTCTCTTTTCCTTCAATCAGCTCTCTGCGCTCTTTCTCTCTCTTTCTCTCTCTCTCCCTAATATAACATGGGGTTCCCAAGTCACCTTTTGGGACTGAGCAGGAATGTTTAGCTGTGTCTAGATTAGTCTACAGTGTAGCTTTTTCACCTTCTCTGTGCTGTACTGGATTTTGTTCTCAAGTGACATATGCGATTTGGCATCCTTCTCTCACAACTGGTGGGGTACAGGCTTCTCTGATAGGGTTCCTGAGGTACCACAAGATGAAGGGATCATACCCACATGTCTGTCACTGCTACGTGACTTGAAGAACTGAGGTGGTTTCTTCCCCACACTGACACCCCCTACAAGCGTACTAACCAGAGCTACCCAGAGGCACTCAAATCCCTTTCAAGGGAAACAGGCAATGATGTACTATGTGAATTCATGGTTCACATCCAGGAAGTCATTTCCTAGGGTATACCTGGTTTAACCAGACCTCCCAGAAGGAAGTGCCTGTATATCCTGTTCTGCTGCTGCATTGCAGATTCCTGTTAAGCAATAAGGTTATGGCCATTTATTATACCAACACTGTTGTCTGGTGACACCTGTACAGGTGTCAGGGCAAGAATGGTGATGATTAACACAGAAGTACTGCTAACAACAAAAGCATGTAACCAGTATAAATCGTGGCTCCGGCTTTTATGATTTGTCAGGTGTAAATGCAAGATTAGGCTGTATTTTTTTCCACAGTATGTGCTACATTCTGCATCCCAGGAAGGAGGGATAATGGACAGATGTGGTCCTTACTTGCTTCCATGTTCTGAAGATTGAGTTTCCATTTGAACTGGAGCATCAGTTATTTGAGTGATTCTAGTGAAAGAGGAGATCAAGATATTTATACCGGATGTGCTTAGGTAGCATGTACACAGTTGCTGGCTGAGGATTAAAATTTCACTGTGTTGCTTCCACCTCCCCTCCCCTGCCATCGAAGAACTACTTGAAGAGCAATAACAAGCGGAATGCAAAAGGAGGCCACAAAAATATCAGATATAAAACAGCAGATGAAATCCATAACCCTGACATCTGTTCCAAGGGCATATTTCTCTACATGAAGTGGTTTCACACACAGGAGTTCTCTCTTCTTAGTGTTATGAATATTGAGGCGAGATACCAACATAAGCAGAAGTATGATTCATAAGATTGGAGACCTTCTTCAAGTAGGGGAGGCTGTTGTCTCATTGCTGGATCTGAGTAAGATGCTGCCAATTGTTTCAAAGAATAATGACAGATACAAAATGTACTACTAACCCATTGCCAACATGCTGTAACTGGAAGACTGCAGTCCCAAGCCACATTTTTTTAGTAGGAGACAACCCATAGCATTTAGCTGAAAGAAAAGGTGTTTAAGCCAAGTATGTAAGATGCATTGGAGACAGTTGCCTTGTGGCAGAGATTGACTGTATGTCTTAATGAGCTACAGTGTCTCTATTTTATCTGCCACAGAATAATACTGCCATATGAAGTAAACCTGAGATGCAGTAGAAAATGGCATGCAGCAGTGCCAGGTGGGTATCTTAGTGTACCAAACCCACCCTAAACACTGACCAGATGGCATCCAACTCAGTACTTACAAGATCATAAGCTGGACTTATAGTTACTAGTGGGATTCATGTGTATAGTAATTAACAACTGAATGTGAACCTCAAAGCCTACATTTTTAGCTAACAAGTGCCCTAACTTAAGGATTTGTGAGGTGCTGTAGATGAGGGTGCTGGAAAATGGTGTCTGCAGTGCTCTCTCGGTCGATGGGGCATTTTAAGGGAAGCATTTGTGGTAGGACTCCAAAGGGTCTTTCCAGCTGCCTGTTAACAATGCACTCCTGAGCGAGAAGAATGACATCATTTCCTAGTGCCTCAATCTGCAGCATCTCAGAAACCTTTCAAGTGGGGTGTTCTCTAGCTGAAAAGGTGGGGCTTGGAGAAGGCATCACCAGATGTAGCTACAACAGCAGAGCTTCATTGTTGTGGTTACCTCTGATGATGTAGGGTCTTGGCTCACCATTGGTACTTCCCTTTATTCTTGGCAGCTCCTTGTGTTCAGATTCTGTAGGTCTGTCAACAGCTTTTCCCACATAATAAGCCAGAGGTGGATTTTTGTTACTGCACAATATATTTAACTGTCTTTACAGCTTCCTTCTATGTTCCCAGGAACAACTGTATTTAGGTGGTTGATTCAAAGTGGCCTTGCAGCTTGTGCAAAGAGCAAGTATGAAAATCATTTGTCAAAATTGTATGAATTTGTAATTCATAATTGGCACGAGGCAATTTGAGGAAATAGTTTTCTGCTGCTGACACTACTGTCAAAATAAATGTGGGGAAGATAATTATAGTAATTAACAAAATAGATAATTGCACTTTGTCATGGGATAAGGTTCACTTTGATTTCTGATTAGGAGGAGATCAATAGCAAATGAAATGCCTTCCTATTCATATGTGATTGATATCATTGCACAGACAAGAGTATCAGGTTTTCAAGCAGGGCAGAAGCAACACGGAAGTATTGCATTGACAGCCAGTTGTTTTGCTGCTCTGAAATATGTATATTCAGCTGCTCTGCAAAGAAATTTTATGCTGTGTTTTATCATTTGACACATAACCCTTTTTTTAACATCAAACAGCACTTTGTCAACTCAAAGTGGTTCTCATGTCTTCTTTCCCTTTTAAATGAATGTCAACAGTGTCAGCCAGTTCAGATTGTTTCACATTTCCCCCTGTTTCTTCTCCCATCTCGACTCACACATGGATTAAATTCATTACTCCTTCTTCAGCCCAAAGTATGGTTGAAGTCATGTCTGAAGGAGTAAATAATAGTTTGTGACTGTCTTATAAACCAAGATCAGGCCATGTTTTACAATGTTGGTCTGGAAGACAAGAACAAACCATTATTTGTTAGGGATATGATTCCTCACTAATGTATTTCTCGAAGGAAGGAATAAGTACGTTTATCAGTTTTCTTACCAGTGCATGAAAGGTTTTGAAAATATCAAGTTTTTAATGATTATTCATAGTTCAAGACTTATTTTACACAAAATTCATCCATGGAGCATTTTCTGCGCAGAAATTATTTTCTGTATGTATTATTTTCATTACAGAATAGTTCCAAACTGCAAAGATTCTCATCAGTCTAGGATTCTCCTTGTTAGGGCTTTCAAATATTTGAGAAACAGATATTGGACTTTAAAAAAAAAAACATTTCCATCCCTAAACTTGACTGGTGCATGCCAAGCAATAACATTTTCTCACTATGAAAAAAAAAAAAACACTTATAAACAACATGTTCGGTCTTTTATAAAATAAAAACAGACATATAAAGTTACAAAATGTCTTCCTGTTAGTCAGATATAGATGTCATTCAGATGTAATGGTAAACTATAGTTTACTGTGTCACTGGGAGGGTTGGGGATGCTGGGAGCTACGCAAAACTGTGAAAGCACTTCCCTCCTGACCACTGAGCTCTGGCCAAAAAGCTGTATCAGGGTCAAGTGTACAAAAAGCCCAAATATAGCAGAGATTGGTCGCACAGCTATGTAAGGCTGCCCAGCAGAGATTATCTTAGCAGCAATGCACTGTAGCCAGGAAAAACTCACCCATGCCACTTGTTATCTTCCATCAAGGAGGCAGTTTATTCTTGAGTTACAATATATACATATTTACAAGAATGTCCAGAAGGTGTTCCAGCATTCCTGAGCTTGCTCTTTCTGGCAGAGCCTCCAGCAAACACGTTCAGGCACCGTGTGCAATGTTGGCTAGTACTTGGCTACATTTATACACGCACCCAGCTGATGCAATCCTGATCTACCATTGCATTCTCCCCAGATCTGATGCAACTTTCTCCCCTGATTGCCCATCAGCCTGACTCAGCATGACTCAGCTAGAGTCACATGGCTTTTCACAGGTGCACTTGACAATTTACATCACAAAGTATTTTCTTTGGACTACAGGTTTTGTCCAACCTTTCATGACAATCAGTTTTGCGTAGCTCCCAGCATCCTCAACCCTCCCAGTGACATACTATTATATAAATGTCCTACAAGCTCATACCTTCTCCTTCTACCCCAAACCTGGCTACATAATGCTGAATCCTAGCTGAGTACTTAATGTGTATGCGTGTGACTTCAACTTATGGTAACTCCATGAATTTCATAGGGTTTTCTTAGGCCAGATAAATCCATCAACGAGTTTTCTTGGCAAGATCTGTTTGGCCGGGGGGGGGGGGGAGTGTCATTGTCTTCCTCTGAGGCTAAGACAGTGTGACTTCCCAAGGTCACCCAATGGGTTTCCGTGGCTGAATGGAGATTCAAACCCTAGTGTCCAGTGTCATAATCCAGTGCTGAAAGACCTGCATCATGCTTGCTCTCACAATACTGTATATGTCTATTCAAAAATAATTACCTTTGAGATTAGTTGGACATATGACCAGGTAAGTGAGTACAGGGCAAAAGTTAAAAATGGCTACTTGACTCAGCCAATATTTTTCCACACAGCTCAGTATGTGTTATAGGTAAATCAACTCAGTTGGATCCTTGCTTTTTGATTAATTGCTCTCAAGTGACATTTATCCTAGCATGCTGCCAATTACAACCTGAAAGTACTAAAACAATCAAGCAAAAAAAAAAAAAATTCTGTAATTTTATACATGAAGGAAAGAATTGGAATCATAGAACCATAGAGTCAGAAAAGACCACAAGGGCCATCGAGTCCAACCACAACATCAGATTTAACTTTTTATTTCCTGTGCAGTGCTAGTCAGCATAGAGTAAATGCAGTGACCCAATGACTACTTTCCATGTCAGAACTTAATCCTGAAACATACAAAGTAAGATTAGATGTAGAATTGATCTGAACAGTTTGCTCTGATCAGATGGACAGTGCCTTCCCTTTATCATTTAGCAAAATACAAAGGATCTCAATACATCAAGAGTTGGAGGAAACAGTTCTTTCCCATAAAAACAGACTTGAGCTCTGGGATACATTCAATTTTTGTTTGTTTATATGTTTGTTTATAAATTATGTACTGAATGAAAAGGAAAAAAATCATGTGTTGCACCATGCATAGATTGGCATTCACCTATCACCACACTACCTGTATAGTCAGTTTTGGCAGTGTTCAGCACCTGTTTGGAACAAAGGGAACAAAACCAATGTGGGTTTTATTAATCCTTCTCTTCTCAGAAGCTAAATGGCATTTTCAAATCTGACTATAAATCTGACCATTGGCATAGATATAAGTGAAGACACAAACTTGATCCAGTGCAGAGAAACTGAATTCTGAGCCAACAACCTCTCTCCCCATGGTTGCAAGACAGTGTTTGTTGCCACAAAATGTGAGTGACTCAGGGGTCCACCTACAGTGCCAGTGCCTCCACGTGATGATGGGGAAATTAATTAGCTCAATTAGGAGGCCCGTTGGGGGGGTAACCTAACAAGATCTTCCATTAATATTTATGGGGTCTCTGTAGGAAAGAATCAGCCTGAGATTCCAAAATAAGCTAAAATGTGTTTTATTAAAGAGACTTTAATCATGCACACACAAGATTCAAGCACTCACACTTGCACAAGAGCTAACCAAAGGGAAAGTTGTTGACAGCAAAGTTTAGGGAATGGACAATAATTACCAATCCAGAAAAACAGGAAGAAAGCAGTGACATGGCTTAGATTTTCGCCTAAGGACAGTACTCATTCAGAAATCAGAGCAACAGTGTGGCATTCAGCAAGTGAGATACTGCATCTGACTGCCTAAAACTGAGGGTTTATATACCCAAAATCTGCCTGGAGGGGAAGGGTATAAATGGCTCTCTGGTTCATGGTCTTAGTGTTAGGTGACAAAGAGTTAATGGCTGTCATAATAGCTCTGTAACAGTGGACAGATGTGGGGACAATGAAGGGAAATGTCCATGTAATAGGAATAGAAAGGAGGGCTGAAACAATCAGTGGTCTGATGGCAACTTTCCATTGCTAATATCTGACAGCTGAGACATTACAGCTTGGTTTAAGCCTATTATCTCCAGAATTATCTAGTTATTGTCTGGACAATGACCTTGCCTGTGCCTAGAGGGGATCTCTGACTTGCTTTATAGCACATGTGTTCAGCCAGTATTTTTTCTCTACCCAGCCTGGCCTTACAGTCACATTAGTGTTCATTTTATATCAATGCCAATTAATGTGTTTTGCCAATTAAATCATATTTCACCAATTAAACCATATCAGATCTGGCAGATGTGCAGGCCAGAAACATGTTAGCTAAAAGTTCTCTCAGAGTGTGGGAAGATTGCTAAATTTCTAAAAATTCCTCTGCTCAAATGATCAGGGAGAACACTGGGAAATAGCCATAGTTTCAAGGACTTTGAACACATCAAATCACTATACAGATGTGAAATATTATTCTGTAGATCCAGAGTTTGGATGTGAGGTTACTACCCAACCATAGTACCTTCTGCATATGGTTGCTCTGATTCAACAAGAGAATGACTTCATAGACAATCACCATTGCTGGATCATAGTGAACAACATTCAGTTACCATTTATTATCAGTTCTTATTTACCTTTTGGGTAGTAAATTATTGTTTATTCCAGTGTTCATAGCCTCTTTCCTCGAGGAGCTCAGACCAAATTATATTTTTTTCAGGCCAGTGAGCTTCTAGAGTAATGAATTTTACACCTTCTGATTGGCCTGATAAAGGTATCACTGCAATGTGTATATTCCTTTAAAGTTATCTGCCATCCACACAGTTTGCAAAGGATATATTTGCCTGACCTTAGCAGTAAAACAAACAAACAAGTGGATTCTGTTGGAAGATACAGCAGGTTCTGCACTTGTTCTCACTACTCTCTTGTTCACTAGGAATAAAATGGCTTAGAAAGAGCTTAGGAACTTGACCTTTCTTTCTGCCTCTTTACTTCTTCTGTCTTCCATCTGTCCCATAGCATTATGTGAAGATTAAATCATCTGATTCAGCCTAGGTTATTCAAATGACTTCCCTTTGTTGTACAAAAATAGTTAACCCAGGCTGTTCCATCCACCTTTTTACTGGATTCTGCCAGGTACTGTCTCTCTCTTCATGGAGGAGGACAAAAGCATCTCTGCCTACTACCCTTACCCTTCTAGAATAGTTCAGCCAGGATGAAGCTGTTGTGTCCATTCTGGAGATTAGAGAAATCCATTCTCTAATAAATATTCCTCCTTCTGAGGGTCCTAAACCCTCTTTTCTGCCTCTGCTTGGTTCTTGTAAACTCATCTTTCTAAGGTGAGTACCTCTGCCATTACTGGAAAAAAAGGTTCTAACAAGCCTTTTCTTCCAATAAGAATCTCTCTGCATCTAACCCCTCAAACAACGTCAAACCAGTATCCAGATAATGTCAAAGAATTCATATATGTCAGTTCTAGTCTTAGCAATAAAGTATCCATGTTTCATCATAATGAAGGAAGAATCAAACAGTTGGTTCTTTAAAAAAAAAAAACAGATGCTGGGAAATCTAAGAGATAGCAGTTTACTCAAGCAGCCTAATCAATCAGCAAGGAACAAACTGAGCAACAACTAGTCCCATGCTCACTCACTCACACATTCACACAGAAACACAGAGTCCAGCAGAGAAAGAAAATAAGTACAGACTTTGTAAAACATTTAAAAGTAGCTTCACTTATAAAGAGTTGTTCACAATCAGACACGTGGTCAAATGGAAGAGAGAGAGAAGAGAAAAATTGGCTAGAGTAATGAAAGAAGAAAGTGAATGTAGATAGGGAAACATATAAGAAGTCTGCAAACAAGCCAACTAACAATTACTGAGTATAAGCATGCAAAGCTTGCTATCTCTGACAGAGAATAAAATTCACTAGTCAAGGTGATTGGAGAAGATGCTCCAAATAACACAGCAGAGGCACCGGCACTTCTGACTATGAGTGTTTACTTTGCCCTTTCCTGTCACATAAAAATAATATGAGAAAACAGTAAGAGGTCTTTTCGTACACTGCTTTTCCAGTAAAATTTCAGTGTAATTTACTGACCTTCTGTTTTGAAATCCTACTTCCTTTTAGGTCCACGTTTCTAATAGTTTCAAGGGCTTATTTTTATTCATTTTATTTATTTATTAGCCTTATTTATTGCTAGTGGGGTCTTGATAACACTATGTACAACGTTGAGGGCCAGTGGTATTTGCATTTCTTAAGAGTGGATTTGGGGAACCAGCAATGATAGGAAAGTAACATGTTCTTGGAATTAGCCCTGATCTACACCAACTACTTGGCTAACTCCATGCTATTGAAATAACAGCCAACTTGAAATGAATTGAGAACATCCTCAAAGTAGCCCATAAATGGAGCAATTATTTCTGACATTTCAGGAAACTGTGACAAAAAAGAGAGAGAGAAAGAGAGAGACAATTGAACCACTCAACAAGTTGCCAGACTTTTGCTGAGAGGGGAAGTTCTTGCTCTTTGGAAAGCTTAAGGAGTCATTCCTCCCCTCCCTCTCCTTAAATGAGCAGGCTTTTAAATGAGGTGACAGAAGGACAAGATCACTTTTTTATTCTGGAAATTAGTAACATTGAAGTAAGTGCCTGCGCAAGACTCAAATGCCATGCTTGCTATTCATTCATCATCAGAAGCTTTGAAGGCAGAACAGCTTTCTTTCCCTGTACAAAGAAAAGCAAAGCATCTCGATGCAAACACTTTACAGAGATTGGTTCATTAAAACTGACTTTTTTAGTAATCTTGAGTGAGAGGCCAAAAACTGAAACCATAGTGATGGATAGTGTGCTTTATAGTGTTTACTGGCATGAGGTGTAGCGGTGTATTTATGGGAGGAGGGCGAATGAGGGCATTGCCCTCTCCAATAAGAATTCTGCCTCCTGAAGTGACATTTCTCTTCACAAACTCCTAGCATTGCAGTAGCTTAAAACTTCGATTGAGCATTTAGAAATAGAGTTTTGATATCCAAAGAAAAGGGACAGCCACAGCTAGCAAGGGAACACAGCACATATGAAGTCTAAGTATGAACAGTTGTCAATGTCTCTCTCACTACAATGCTAGAAATTTTAGGACTGAAAAAGAAAATCATGGGAGGTGGAAAAGAGTTCTCATTTGGTGTTTGGTATTCTCATTTGGTTTGTTTGGTGTTTCCCCTTATATGATCATGTTGGAGACACACTTATTTTTAATGGCCAGATCCCTGCCTCAGCCTGAAGTGCTTTAGACTGTGCCATTCCACTCCAGAATGAAAATGGGTCAATTGTTCCCATCCAGAGCTCCTGGAAATAAATTTCAAATAGCTCAGTTGCCTCCATTATTTGGACTTTGGCTGAATTGGTTGTATAGCCCTAGATTTTATTTCTCATCCTAACTTACAGTAGCTTATACTGGTGTCAGAAAAAAAGAAAATAAGATAACATCATATAATAAACCCTTGCAGGATGAAGATATCAATATGAATAGATAAAATTGTCCTGGACCACTGTTCCACTTACAGCCTAAATGCTCTGAAGGTACCAGATCCTGACTGATTTTGGAAACTAAGCAGAGTCATCCCTGGTTAGTACTTGGATGGGAGACTGCCAATGAATACCAGGTGCTATAGGCTGTATTTCAGAGGAAGGCACTGGCAAACCACCTCTGAGTATTCCTTGTCTAAGAAAACCTTATGAAATTCATGGTATCACCATAACAGGCAACTTAAAACAATATATACATGCATCACTGGACAATGAGAACTGGGATGTTTAGGTTTGTAAAGCATTTCTGTATTTATGGATCTTAATTGCCCTTAACAGGGATGGATAGAAGGTAAATGTGGGTCTACTTGTAGATCTGAGTGAAATGCAGCTGATCAGTAATGAGTCTCAATTGTTTTAACAACAGCAGTTTTTAAAAAATTCCTATACAGCTGCCTTAACTAATACTACTGAATGAATAAAGATGAGTCACATAGCGAATATCATATGCAAGGACTGTGACTTTTGGTTCATTTGTGTATTCAAAAACAAACTCCAGGGGCCAGAACTCTATGCCTTCTATCCTGTTCTCTGGTTTGATGGGTCTTGGGTATGTGGAAAAGCAACACTGACCCCACAAGTGTGAAATCATGTATGTGTGTATTGTGTACTCATGTGTACAATGGGTAAGGTGCGGTTTTTGTATTCTTCATTTTTGTTTATTGCCAGATAACAGTAACCTTGCACTGAAACAATAGAGGGAAATTCTGACCACAAGGTGAATACTTCAGGTGATGGAGACAGAGCACCCTTAAAGAAGTCAATGCACTATCAGTTAATGAAGTAAATGTGATCCTTTATTTCTTTAACACAAACTTTAGTGCCAGATGCAGAAAAGACATGGAAAGAATCTGGATAGGTTCCTACAACACAGAAAGGACTAGCAGTTCAACATGTTTCAGCAAACTTTTTATTCAAAATTAGCATTATATGTGTGTGGAATGAAATAACCAGGCCAGGTAAGCCTTGCATAAGTAAGCAAAAAGCATTATGAATCTGCTAGAGACTGCTGGAAAGCTTTTTCCAAAATCTATTCTGGGGTTATTTTTCTTTCTTCAACAGCCTCCATTTTTCTTATGGTTTCCATTTTGGTGGCAAAACATATAGATGTATCTTTTTTCAACATACCAGGGTAGCTGGTGAAGCAGGCTAATTTGCTTTCCATTTTTCTTTCTGTTTTGCTCTTCGCACATGCTGACTAAGTGATTTTGGAGGCAGCTGTTTACCTTGCCTGTTGTATATAACCCCACACAGCCACAGTAGGATCACCTAGAGTACAATCCCATTCTTTTTCCAGTCAAGCTTTATTACACTGTTTCTTGCAGAGACACAGCTGAAACCGAGCCCTCCTTCATCATCCTCCTAATGCCAATATTGGGAGCAAAAAAAGCCTTTCCAGTTAGACAGAAGACAAGAAAAGAGAGAACTGCACTCCTGTAAAAAAGATTTTGTATAAAGGAGTTTCTTTGGCAGAGGCTTTGTTCATTGGGGTATGCCTGTACATTGAAAATAACTGCTAATGCCTCCAGATAGCCCTAGGAGTATGCACTGGAATTCATTTCTTTGGGTGGTTTTCATGTGGCAGCACCAATTTAAAGAGAATAGCTTCTCCCTGGTACTGTTTCAGAAGTTTGTAGGGTCCACAAGGTGGGTGGAAATGGGATGGCTGAAGCAAGACGGACAACTGGGAGCAGTATAATTGAAAAGGTTGAATCTGTGGTGTTTAAAAAAAAACCCAGATTCAACCTTAGTAAGAACACCCAGAAATAATTTAATGAAATTTAAGTGGCCTGTGAAAACAGCAATAGTGTTGGAATCAGCTCTTTAAAATCAGTTGGCTAGTTAACACTGATAGCCGAACGAAAAACAATGGAGGGGCATGTGGAAATACAGACCTTGCGTGTTGCAAAACAACAGCAAAACTTGCCCCCACATGCATAAAAACATACCATCATGGGCCAGCCAATAAGTTTATTTATTTCTATTTAAAAAAATACACTGCCAATCCCAATTTATCAGTTACTGTCTTGTGACAATTTATTCATTGTTCACTGTTAGAAGCTAGAAGTTACATAGGAAGTATGATTGGTGATAGCTTCTCTATTTCAATATGGTATAATAGAGATAACAGAGTGCCCAAAAGCTCTACAGCCGCCTTTTTGTCTGCTTTGTCTCTTTTCATTAATCTATCAGAATCTTCATTTAATATAATCCAAAAAAGCAAGGTAATTGCTTCACTTATCAGTTATCATCGCATTCGCATACTTATCATGTCAAAATTATTTATGTGGATGGTCAGGTTGATCTTGCCGCATTTAAAAGCTTAAAAAAATTGAATAACTGTTCTGCCAGTTAGGTTATCAAAATTGTAGCATAAGCAATGAGTTTCCTCTTTTGAGATCTTTGAGTAAAATTTTTTTAAAAAAAAGAAAAAACAAGAAGTGCCAGAGGGGTTGCAAATGGAGAGAAGCATCTAGTATTGGGCACCTAAGGATAGCTCTTGGGAATTGAAGAGAGGTTCCAGCACTTGCCCCTCAGAAGAGGAAAGGATGACTGTTCACCTAGTGGAAGAACAAGTGAACCATGTCAGGCAGTGCCTGCAACTTACTCAGAAGTTGGGAAAGACACCTAGGAACTATTGCCAAGTATGGGTGCTGTGGTGGGGCATAAAGCAATCAGGAATGTATGATAGCTGGGATGAGAAACACATTTTCAATTGCACATCCCTCAAAAAGTAAAGACTGCAGCAGGTCATGCATCCTATGAAGGACTCTGTTTGAGGGGCTGTTAGAGGCTAGTCCTCTGCTTAAACATGTCATCCTCTATTTGAAGGGCTATCCAATCCAAGTCTAGTCCAAGGATAAAGGAGGATGGGCAGGTTCCTTGCAGGGGTGGAGCTTGGAGTGTGTGGAGGGGAGGTGGAAGGAGAGACCACTATGCATGGGGGTGGGGCCTCAGTTCGTGGGGGTGTGGCCAGGGCACACAGGGGCATGCCTATGGGACAGGATGCCGCAAAAACATTGCTGCCCAGGGCAAACCGCCCCCATCGCCCCCCCTTCCCTATGTGATTGGCTCCTTGAGGTTGGCCATCAACTGTCTGAAGTAGGACTGCTCAAGGGCATGGTCCCAGAATTTCCGTTTATGCCAAGATGTACTGTATTTCTATTTTAAGTATAGTATATACTTCTAAATTTTCATTTATACATGTAAATTATTGTAAGGGAATTTTATGCAAACCAATGTCCTCTTTTGTCTTCTTTGGGGTTTTTTGTGGGGTGGGTGGGTATGATGTGTTTGCCTTTTTAAGGAACTGCATTGTTGGGCATCCTGGGCTAGAGGATTGGGAAAGACCATGTTGACTCTAGGTAGCTATATATAGATCTGGAAAGGAGACCATAAACAGATAGAACAGGGAAAACACCATAATGCTAGAAAAACTTTGGAAACAACTTTTCCAAGAACTGTTGGAAAGAACCAGTAGGACCTTGTGGACAAGGCCAGGATTTGGCTATTGCTGCCAGAGTCAGGCTGACCTGGAAGCAGTGTGATTTGGCCTGGCTAAATAGAAAGAACCAATGGGTTGCCTGTGTGGACAGAGCTCTGTAGGGACTTGGGGAGCTAAGATAATTGTTCCATACTTTCCACTCAAGTGGCTCTGAAGACAGACAAATTTGTCTACTTCACTTTCTCTAGTATTTGAATGTGGGGAATCATAGTAAATTCTGATAAAGAGAGAACTGAAAGGCACAGATTTCTTTTAGTTAAGGTACATTTTAAAAATTCTGCTTTTCTATAGCCATCAAGCAGAACAACAGAACTTCCATTCACCCTTGAATAAGTTTGTTATCATATAAGGCACAGCATGGCATTAGCAAGTCATGATGTTTTTTCAAATGAAAGCTTCTGTACCCTGAGGGTAATTTTTTAAAAATATTTGGGAGCAGAGCAGTTAAAATTGGATTATCAAGATTATCATGCTATGTGTTAATTATCTGCTAACACCCATAACTACTCTGAAAGAGGAGCTCAGAAGAACTCTTAAAATCAGAACATGGAAAAAAATACTTTTCGGATTATATTTCCCCAAATCCTCCAGACAGAAAGACCAATGGCCACACTGGCTGGGGGATTCTGGGAGTTGGAGTCCAAAAATGTACCTTATCCAAGCTTTGCTTAAAGTAGTTTTAAAATCAGTAGAGAGCTAATGAGGCATCGTAGTTATCTACATCGAAACCATCAGAAATGCTTCCATACAATAATTGCTTCCATGTTTGAAAGTTGTTCATCATGTCAGAGGACCATACCAGTACCAGCTAGAGTCCAGCAAGGGGGTAATATATGCACTGTTGTCATCCGCCATAGGCCCACCATCTTACACCTGTGTGTGATATCTTCTGTGTTACAAGTATACCATCTCGGTTTTCCCAAAACACAGAACACGCTCATTTTTATGAGGAAATAAAATGAGAGCAATAAATCAGCTAATTCACATCACCTTGAGGCACTGTTTTGCTCTAAAGAAGCATTTGTATGGACATGTTCCACAAGTACACATTGCCACATGTTCTGTCCAACAAAAAGGCCACCATTCGTATAAGGAAGGACTGGCCAACCCACAGCTTGTGGGCCACCCCAAAGGTATCACCAAAAATCATGTTCCCAAAATTCAGCTGAAAAATCATACCACCAAGTTTCAGTGGCAAAGTGCAAAAGACTCACTTGAGGCAAGTATTTTACTTGCTGTAAAAGTTTCTTATATTTATTTATTTAAGGCATTTTTTGTATCATCTCCCAACCCACAAGGGCTCTCAAGGCAATGAATGAACAAAACAATTAAAACAATAGATTTGGAAACATGTTAGAATATTCTTTAAAAACTTTTAAAAGCAGTGTAAAAACAATTCTAAAATAAAATTATAATAAAGAGCAGTTTCAAATATTAAAAGTCAAGCAGAACAGCACTGTTATAGTGAATGTTGTCAAAGGACTAGTACCTCTCATAGTGGTTCATTGGTAGAAAGATAAATCAGTACCCAGACCCACTGAGGATACCCACTCAACACATAAGAGGAACTATTATTTCAATAACCATTTTTCCAATGTTAGTATAGCAAATGCAGAGGGCCAGTGTGATGTAGTGGTTTGACCGCTGGGTTATGACTGTGGAGAACAGGGTTCAAATCCCCAATGAGCCATGGAAACCCACTGAGTGTCATTGGGCAAGTGACACTCTCTCTGCCTTAGAAGGAGGCAAAGTCAACCCTCCTCTGAACAAATCTTGCTAAGAAAACCCTGCGATAAGTTTGCCTTGGAGTCACCATAAGTCGGAAACAATTTGAAGGCACACAATAGCAACAACAACAAATATCAGGTGGGCAGCAGAGGATTCCAGGCCCTTTAATCTAATTAGAATATAAGCATGAATATCCTTGGGAATGACATGACTATTTGCACTTCAAAATTTCTACCGTGCCATATGTCTAGTCCTGACTTGCCGTCCTATACGTTACAGGCACACAGAGATGAAACTACAGCCATGCTTCACAGAAAACAGACTTGAGTTTTGTTACCCACTTCTATGCTTGATGAACTGATTCAGCACCTTTCTGTGGCTGTTTGACAAGGAAGTGTTGTGCATGCATGACACTGATCTAGAGACTAGCCAGCTGCATATGGTTTGATAAGAGAAGCATGAAATTATTATATGCAGAGGCTGATGCCCAAATAAAGCTAAGCTTGCAAAGGAGAAACTAAAGGCATTTATAGAATGCAGAGTTCCCTTTCGCCATTAACTTGAAGGCGTTTGAAGTTGGCATAAAAGATGGCATTGACTTCAATAGGAGGAATGTAGGCAGAATTAGTGTAAATCATAAATTAGAATACAAGCACACTGGTTGCAACTTAGGTCCATTTTTTGACTCCCAGTCCTGGAGTTCATATCAAGGAGATGTGAGCTAATCAGGATCCTGCATTCACGTCCTCACTTATATTGCTTTCATTCCTGGAATGCCTGGCCAAAATAATTACTCATGGGTAGTTTTCTTTACCGTGTTCTATTCCACGGGTTTGGTGTGTGATGTGTTTGGCAGTATAGGGTTTGCTTATTCAATTCATGGCAAATGACAAAGCAAAAGAAATGTGTGGTGCTTTGAGCCCCAATTCCTTTCTTTGGAAGACAGACAGACAGATGGACAGATAGATAGATGGATGATATTGCTCCTGCAAGTCATTACCCAGATCAGGAGATGGTTTTTTGTGACTTCACAATGCATTTGATTGAGACCTCATAACTCTTTCCATGACAAAGGCTTGTGATATTACAGATGCAGGGAGCAAGCCAGGTCACCGGTTGATTGCTGCAAGTTGAAAATTTCTGAATCACAATATTCTCCCATGTTATTACAGAAATGGGTAAGTGAACAATGAGGGTACCAAATCAGATGGCTTGGTAAACATTTAAAGTAAACATAATTGTTGCAAATGTAATGAAACACACTGCATTCTTTGCAGTGACAGCTGATTTGTAAGATTTTTCCATTCCTCCACTTTAATATCAACATTTCCTTAGCCTAAATGTTTTTTTTCCCCCCTGAACCAGTGGCACTTTATCTCAATTATTGCTTTTCTTCCATCAGTCTTTAAATATAATTTCATTTGCCTTTATGGATACTGTAACCCTCCAGAATAGCTTTTAACCTTTGCAAAAGTCGCCTTGACCTGACTTGGATCAAAGTTTTCTTGTTGCTTTTTTTCCCCCTTCAAAAAGCAATATTGGATAATAGAACCTGAACAGCTGAGTGCTCTTCTTTCTCCCCCCACCCCTTTCCCAGCACCCACCATCCATTCAAGGGTCTAAGTCTCAGAAGATGGAACACAGTTTTCATTTGAATAATAATAACAAAAATTTAAACTATTTCTTCATTGCTTTACGCTTGCAACAAAAAGCCTTCAGATTTGACCTCCATTTCAGTGCCGGCATTGTACTGTGTGACACTGCCACCACAATATATAAGCTTTATCTTTTGAAAAGGGAAAAAAAAAGCTTTTTCTTTGTACAGTAGCACATTACCTATAAAGAGCACTTACCTAAAGAGTCCAGCTCATCCTTCCGGTAAATTTAAGCAAAGTTCATCTTGAGATTGTCTGTTTCAATCATGTATAATGTAGATAATTCCATGTCTAAATGTTACAAAAGGGTAGGAAACTGGAAAGTGGAGGAGGGGGCGGGGTGGAAGCTTCTGCTTGCTTCATACAGCATCCTATCCATTGTGTTTTCTCACTTCTCCTTTAATTAAGATGCAAGCTAATGAAGGGATGGTACATGAAGACAATATCTCCTTCCAGACAAACTTCCACTACTAGAAGTTGATTATAAGTTGAGAATTGAAAAGTGGCTGCCTAATAAAGCTTAGTGGTTTCTCAAGTTGCAATTGAGCAGGGCTCAAGCATCAAAGAACACCTTATTGTGTTACCAATGTACTCTTTGGGTTGTAGATGGTGGATCAACAGAGGTTTTTTTTTAAAAAAAAAAATCTATTTCCAGAGACTGGTGATGCTCCCCCTTCTGCATAAATGTGAAGAGAGACTTCATGAATTGAACCCCAAACTCTTGAGGCAAGGGTCTAGTTTCTTGAACTCCATGGGGTGGTGTACACTCAAAGGCATTCATTAAAAAAAAAAAAGGATTCAGGTCAACATGTGATGGGGTGGTCACAGTAGCCTGGCACACAGACAACCATTGTCACTCTCCATGGGTGAAAACACTGAAGTATCCTCTTTGCACGCAGCCTCTCGGCACAA
The DNA here is from genome assembly GCA_030412105.1 of Cyclura pinguis. Lineage (NCBI taxonomy): Eukaryota > Metazoa > Chordata > Lepidosauria > Squamata > Iguanidae > Cyclura > Cyclura pinguis. The sequence goes on along the minus strand of CM059602.1, from coordinate 102,266,837 downwards.
TTGGGAACATTGGGGTTTTTTTTATTTTCATTTTCATTTTTATTTTCACATTCTATTCTATTCTATTTGCAAGAAAGGGGTTCTGATCGCTTGAAGACCTCATTTATAGACTGCTGTTCTGTACATTAGGAGAACAATAGTGGAAGGAATAGAGCTATACACTTCCCCTCTTCATAGCTTGATTTTAACCCTTTTTGTCAACTCATCTGTACTCATCTCCAGGAGCAGAAAGGCATAGGAGTATGCAACATTGTTCCATGCAATTGGTAGGCAGTCTCAACCCTTCAGATTGGCCAGGACTGGGATTAGTACGCAGAAGCTTTCTGACCCTTTCTGGCCCTTTGCTTGTTTGATCTATATTGCATCACTTTTTGCCTTCTAAGTACAAATTTCCAGACGCTTCTGATTTCTTCACACCATTCAGGCTGTGATTTGGACGTGGCTAACATGGATCTTTTGAGATGTAATGTGTATTAATTCTAGCAAAAGATACAAACAAACCAATCCATAACCATATAAAAAGAAAGAAGAACAGGAGAAAGAAAACAAACCACACACAAATCAGCATTAAACATGTATAATTAGAACTAAACCAAACTAGACAAAAACTAAAGCATAATAACACAACTCAATATTAAAAGACTAATCTCTTACATTAAATGCCTCTTAAGTACACTACAGTAACACACAGATGAACTCTGACCTCCTAATACCAATTGTAAAGAAAAAGAAAAACAGATTAATATCCCATGTCTAATTACAGATTACAGGTCTAAGTACATTCAACTTACTCAAATTCCTAATAATCATAACCACAGATTGTGATGTCATTAAATTTCTTATTGCTCAAAAAAAGCCATAACTGTTTCCAGTCTTTCAAGGAAAAAAAAAAAGAGTGGGCACCAAGATTGGTCAGTAGATCTGCAGCTTGAGGGGTCAGCACTCATCCTGTGGAAGCTCCAAATCGTACAAGAGCTCTGCTGCTTCCAAATCTCTGAAGCCACAAACTCCAGCATCAAAACAGCTCAGTGGTAGAAGCAGTGGTGAAATCAAGAATGCATTCACAACCCCATAGCAGTGGATCTACTCACTGTCCCTAGTGTGTACAAACATGCAGACATGAAAACTTCCCATGCTATACCGGCAGTAAATACTGTGTTTGCCAGCCTATAAGACACACTTTTTCCCAAAAAAATAACACTTGAAAATGAAATGCGTCTCATATGCTGGTGTGTCTCATATGCGGTTTATTTCCCTTTACTGTGCATTTTGCCACAGCATGGAGAACTCCTGCCGAGGAAGGGAAGGGAATGGGAGAAGCCTTGTGCAAGTGCTCCTTTTGCCCCTAGAGCTCTCCCTCCCTTTCCTATGCATTTTGCCTATCCATAGGAAAAGGAAGGGGAGCTCTAGGGGGCAAAAAGAGCGCTTGCACAAGGCTCCCCCTCCCTTTGGGAGACCTCCAGAGGGCTGCAGCAACCAGTTTCAGTTTCCATTTTGTCAGACCAGAAGTGGCATTTCATGGTTTTTAGGCACTGTTTTATGGGAGATAAAGGCCATTTTGTGGTGAAGCTCTCCAAAACTGTTTATAATGGGCTAATCTGTATTTTCTTTCCAGCCTAGCAGCTGAGTTTTTCAGCTTTTTTTTCCTTTTGGAGAGTCCAGAGGGTTAAAAGGTGCCTGGAGGGTTCCATGGACCACACAGGACACCCCCCCCCCAAAAAGGCCTGCCTGGGATCTGCAGAATGCAGAAAGCCTTCTCCTGTGGTACAGGGTGAGAGAGAAGGATTTTCCTCCCTACGTCTTGCTTATTGGTTCCTCGTTCACTCATGGCTATTAGGAGTACTTGATTTTAGCAACCTTTCTTTCAGCATGAGAAGTATATGAAGTGTTTTATCCTTCCCAGCCAAGGAATACCTGTGACAAATGCTGCTCTATTACTTCCATCTTGTTCTATGTACAAAGAGGTACTGACACATTTTTCCTGTCAGTGGTTTCCAGTAAGACAGCGAAGGCAACAGGACTCCTTATGACCAGGTTTTGTTGTCCAGTCTGGGATACAGAACTTAGAATTAGCGAAAAGGTCAAGCAAAATGCTGAGCAGTATCTGTCTCTTTAAAAAAAAAAAGATTTGATTGTGTTTGTTCTGATTCTCCATCAGGAACTGGCTTCACATTTTCAAAGTTCCCTCTACTGTCATAAGGACTAGAAACTTTTAATGAAAACTCAGTAAGTGCAATTTCATCCTGGAGGTTAATCTCCAAGTTGGCATGTGTACCACTAGATGCATTGGTAACTGCAACAGCCTTTCTATTGTTTGCAGTGTCAGTCAACTGAGAATTCATAGGTTAAGCCAAAGGAAGGAATTTATTTTTTGAACTAAATGACAAGAATCACTAACATAACAGTGGCACACAATTAAAGGACTGACACTTATATTTCAGGTTAGTTTTGCATTCTTCTCCTCCCTCTTTTTACATACACAAGTATTTTAAGCACTGAAACTTCAGGAAAGCTGTGTCGCATTGGGGGTTACAATTACCTGTTTCAGCCAGTGATGCTTAACGTTGAACCAAGGTTCATGAGAGCAGGAGGCTGCAATACCTGTAAGCACCCTAATGTGTTAAACAACCATGCCAGGTAGCATTAGATGTCTCTAGCAGTGGCTCTGTGCAGAGACCATCTGCCGAGAAAAGTTAGCCTGTGTCTTTAAGTTGCTGTGCTTTTCGCTTAAGGAAAAACAGTGCATTTAAGAAGCCAATGATTAAAATCAAGCTACCTTGTTTCAGCTTAAAGCCATAATAAAGTGGGTTTATATGCTGAAAATATTTAAGGAAAGATTGTGGCTTTAGGAGCTGAGAAGTAGAAACCTGGGCAAAAGAGACAGACTTGCACAAATAGTTTCACTTTCCTACAGGTGGATTTATGTACCGATCTCCTTGTTCTGTTTCTGGATCATTTCACTTGAATTGTGATTGCCTTGAATGATATATAATATATTTGAAAGAGTGGGCCTGCAAAAGTAAACTTGAACAAGAGGATATTTATTCTTCAGATTTAAAATTAATTTCCTGTATTCCTCAGGGAAATACCCCCATTCTATCTAAGCTGTAACCCTTATGAGAAGAAAAATGAAGAACTCTTTCTTTACACCATGAGTAATATCGGATGCAGTGGTTCCTTGAAATATCTCCCACCCCCCTCCAATCCTACACAGAAAAGCTGTGGGCCAGAATGAGAGATCTGATTACTGTTTTAGGTTAGGTTTGCTGCTCTTCTTCATGTTAGGTAATCAGATGTCATTTAGGCAAAATACATGGAAACTATGGTGTGTGTGTGTGTGTATATGTGTTTTAAGAAATAAGGTGAAAGTGCAGAATCTGGTTTCGATAAAAGTTTAATTTCTACTGTTCCAAATGACACAGACCTTTCCAGGAAGAAGCCGAGCATACTCAGACAGGAGCGGCCCAACTAATGAAGATGGATTCGTCTTGTTATCAGTGAGTCATTTACAAGGGCTTGAGGTAACCTTAAACATAGCAGATAGCTCAACAGCACTTGCCACTAAGCCTCTAATTAATGAATCGCAGGCTTTAAATTAACAATGTACATTTACAGTTGAATTCCGAGTGGTTCCTTGCAAACAACAGCTCCAGTTTCAGGCAGTGGAGTTTGTTATTTTCAACGTGGGTCAGCCGGAGGTTTGCACCAAAGACTTAGCAGAGTTCAACAGCTGTGCATCCAGCTGTGAAACCAAGGAAGGACTCCCTAAGTGAAGGGCAAGTCAAGAGTAGTTTCAACCTTGCCCTCTCACACCTGGGCAGGTGCAGAAGGTAGACTGGAAGTGATCCCTTTAGAACGGCATATATAAAGATTTGATTTCCTGAAGACATTCTCGAGCTTCAATTTGATATGACACTCCTCTCCCGACACCCACACTAATATATATTTAGGGCTGGCCCAGATCGTTCTCTTGGGCTTTTGGGAATGTGGCGTTTCGTTCGTAGGCAATTAAAATATTGCTGGAGGTGCCTGCAGCATTTGATGGAGCACCCTCAAATATCATTGCTGCGGAGATGTAAGCGGGTAGAACGAGCTTCCCCTGAAAGCTGCACTGAGATATTTACGTGCCAATTAAGATGTATTTTCCAACAACAACTGCACTAAGTACCTGATTTGTCCTTGTGCATTTTCAAGATGAAAAACTGTAACAAGGAAGGGCATGTGGCGAGACTATTCTGCAGTTACAGACCATGATCGTATCAGAAGTAGTTTAATCTCTATAAAGCTCTGTGTGCGGCATGCTTCCTTTCTTCCATACATCTCTACTGTGGAGAGGTTAATCCCTGGTACAGATAGCCAAACAACCTCAGTGTGTGAGTTCTCTCACCCCTGGATAGTGTGACCATCTGTATCATCTTACCAAATGGCAAGGGGAGTTTTACCACACATGAACACGTTGTTTCGCACATTCACCAAGCGCCCTCAGAAAACAAGAAAGGAATCACAGCAGAACCTTGATGCTTTTGAGGGGTTACAGAATTTAGGAATGAGTGAGAATTTTCTTTCAGTTCTTTGCTTGATAAGAATTTGCCGTCATTCACACATTCATTCCTATGTGGGATGGGATGAAGTGCTGGAAAAAGTAAAACTGATAGATTCATTCATCCACACACAGGGCCTTGAGTGGTAAAGATTTAAAAGTCTGGATTCTCTAGTCAGCCATCTTAATTCTGAATTAGGGTTATCATCTCATTTCTTGACAGGTTCACCTTTAATACCTTTATGGAAAACAGGTAATAGCTTAGAAAAGTTTTTTTTTCCCCCCTAAGTACTTTTTCCCACATATTCAGGCTATGGGATTCTGGGAGTTGTTATCAAAAGTAACTTATCTCAGCTGACGGACTATCAATTGGGAGTTGGTTAGACAGACTCTGGTGGACTGCCTTATCAGAAAAATTAACCTCCCATGTTCTGCTGAACAGAGGAGAAGTATCAAAGGGTACTTTGATATTTATGGAAATATGGTCTTTGTTTTTCAACTATACCGTGGATCATCTTTCTACACCCTTGTTTCTCTTAAAACTGTGGAATAATAGATTATGAATTCTGATTGATTGTGCCAGGTAAATGGTGACCGATCGTTGTCAAGGGGGCGGGGCAGGGGCAGTAGCTACGGTGTACTTTGAAAAAATTAAAAACCATTTTTAAAAATTCTTATTGAATCTGAATGCTAGAAATGAGAAGAATTTGCCAACATTCCCAAAACTCTTCATATTCAAGACAGAAATAACTGGACTGTTACAGGAAAGAACACTGGCAATATTTTTCCAGTGCTAGCATAGGTTTAGGTCTCTCTCCACATTAATGGGCATCCTGCCTTTGGGGCAGAGGCCTGAATTATACAGAAAGGCTCTTGGATGCTTACAGATGTGCAGTGGCTCTGGCACCCTTTCCAAGCCGGTGCTCTACAGATGTGTTGGTCTGCAAGACCCGTAATGCCCATCAGCATAGCCAGGATTCCAGGGCACCAGGCTGAGAAAGGTTGCTAGAGCATATGTCTAGACTTTCCAAAACAAACAAACAAAACCTTGGTGAGGACAGGGGACACGTGTCACAATTCTGCTCCCCACCTTCAAGTGTGCTCCCTTTTACAATATGTCTTTAATATTTGTATTGTTATGTGCCTTCAAGTCATACTGACCTATGAAGATCCTATCATAGGGTGTTCTTGGCAAGATATACTCAGGGAAGGTTTGCCAGTGCCTTGTAAAACAGAGAGAATACGACTTGCCTAAGGCTACCTGCTGGGTTTCCACCTTTGAGTAGAATGTTGAAGCCTGATCTTCCAGAGTTTTGGTCCAACACTCAAAGCATTGCTTTACACTGACTCTCAGTAGTTGTATTATGAAGAGAATTTTGACCCTCAGTTTCCCATATGGCAAGATGTTCTTGATAAAATTCTCCTTTCTGCACCACTTGCCTTTCTTTCAGCATAACTCCAGAAAGATGCATGCTTCTTTCTTTTCTTTTCTTCCATGCTCTGCTCTTGATCCTAGCCTAGGCATCATCATCATCCAATTGTGCAGTAGGACAGGAGACCTGCAGTCAAATATCTGGATGTTCATTTCAAATCAATCCTTCATATCCAGTGAGAAATGCTCACTTGAACTACTTTGGGATTCTTTTGTGGTACAGAAGTAATGCTAATATTTGCTGGATTCTCCTTGCTATGGAAATTGAATGTGGTGATAAGAACGCTTTCAAATTTTACTGTTAATCTGACACAAACATGGAAGAAGTGTCCATTTTCTGGCCAAAAAAAAAGGTAGTCTACCTTTCCTGGAATCCTCTAAAAGTGCATTCCTGCCAACTGTCAAAATTTGGTAATCATGATTAATTTTTCATCCCACTTTTCCAGCTCCTTTTAAAATGTCCCAGTTTCTTTCTCTCTCTCCCTCCCACTTTACCTTTCCATCCTCAGCTTCTGTTAGTTGCTACAAACTGCATTCAATGTGCAAAAAAAAGAAGTTCACACTGGCCATTTCCACACGGGCTTAAAAAACCAGTGCAGAGCATCCTCCAGAGAGGACGTCTGCACCTGGGAGCGGACTGGGTCGGACTACTTTACATAGTTTTGCACCTCAGTCCACTCTGGAACGACCCAAAGTGGTCGTGCAGCATGCTTTTTAGAAACCTGTTTCTTCAGGTTTTTAAAAAGCACGGAGCACGCCACTCCATGCCACTCCGTGCCCGCGCTCCGGTGCAGATTTGCAGGCTTGCACCAGTGCGAACCTGCAGATCTGCTGGGGGCGGGCTTTAGGCTGGCGAGCTTCAGTGGTTGGTGGAGAGCCTCCATCAACCGGAAGCCACCATTTTCGTCCCCGGAGCAGTGCAGAGCGGCGGCCACGCGCTGCTCCGGAGCAGCCTGGACCTGAGCATCGAGCCAAGAAGTCCGGTAAGTACCAGACCGTGGCGATTCCATCGCCACGTGCGGAAATGGCCACTGAATTAATTCAGCAGGGTGGAGAAAAGAGGAAGGGAAAGTGTGTTGTCCTTCCCAAGAAGCTCAGGCAAAAGCCAAACTCCTACAGCCTTTCCTAGCTTGTGTGTTTTTCCTCATTAATAAGTTTTGCCATTTTGACCACATTCTGCCGTTGCTTAGCTACACATGTCCCCATTTTCTTCTGTGAAATGTTGGATGGTATGGATATGTAATTTGCCTTTTAAATAGGTTGCCATGTTGTAACATCAAAAATACCCTCCCTTTTTTTTCAAAACCAGAAGTAGAGGTCTAGCCAATTCTAGTTTTATTTTGTTTTTCTTTTCATTTGTTATAATCCAGCTTCCCAGAGGGTCTTGGGGGCAGAAAATTGGCCTCTAAAAACACCAGCTTTGCTGATACCAATATGAATGTGTCTTTGCACAGTTATTTGTATTTCTAACTAAAAACTGAGGCTTGCATTTCAGTTGGCTGAAAGGCCTTTGTTAAAGTCCAGGATGCTCTATAAGCTGAATTTATGCAGTCAGAAGAAAGCTCCAGAGTTCATGTGCCTTACTCCTAACCAACAAGCTACAAGATGGCCATCCTTCTCGAAGTTGTTGCTGTTGTTGTTATACCTACTGTGTAGACTTTGGGGTGTTAAAATGTACCATCCCACCACTGTTTCTATTAGCAGGGAGACAATGGAAAAGATTAGGTTTTAAAAAAAGTCATAATACTGCTGCTATTTATTGTTTTACGCTACATATAGGCATCCTTTCAAGGTGTATTACGTTAGCTCAGAATATGAGACTGCTTAGACAAAATTTCTTAAACAAAATTAGAATTCAGTAAGTCTAGCACACCCCTCCTCCAGCAACTTTTCTGAAAATGGGTGCTTGCTGTGTCCTGTTGACAGTGTGGAGAGAACTAAATTCAGAATATATTACAGTTTTTGTTTTAGTATAATGTTGGTGTTTTATGTAGTTTCTTTGGCATTCAGTTTTTACCTTTCTCCTGTTTTTCATAAACTGGGAAAAGGTTTAAGAAATGCTAGATTCCTTAGAGGTCATTAGTGTGTACTTCCATTTGTAGCAAAAATTAAAAAGACGTAAATGTAAATTCAGTTAATACGGTATAATTATTATTTATTTTGTTTCTTTAAGGAGGCTTTATGTTATTTTCTTATTAAAAAAAAGTTCCAAATCAGTATACAATAAAATTGTTGTCTCAATAAACTATACTTTTGAAATTTAATACATCCAACCATGATAATTTTATGAGCAAACCAAATTATAAATAATTCATTTAGCGTTCCTAAAGTCACAAAGTGACTTTAGAAATGTTCCCACCAATTTCCATTTCCACTTGGAAAAACGCCCTCTTCCACAGCTTCAAAATAGTCAGATATCTTATGTCTCTGGTCTCGGGCTTGAATATCCATGCCTTGGAAATAGCCAAAAGGGCTTTTGACACCCAGTCAAGAAGGAAGCAGCTCAGGCACATTGCATGGCATGTGCCTTACATAGATAATGTCTGGATTATTGTAATTTGCTCTACATCGGGCTGCCTTTGAAGAATATTCAGAAACTACAGTTCATCCAGAATCCAGAAGCCCAGGGTTTAAATGGGTTGCATAGTGAGAGAAGGTGTGAATCCCAGTAGTATCTGGTAGCTCCAGTGTTGATGAGGAATGAATCTACTCTAGTGTTAGTCTGATTTTCAAAAGAGTTGTCAAAATTCTGAAGCCATTTGAGGGATAGGGTTGTGACTTGTTCTCGCTTGTGCTTGCAATGAAATTTGAATCCCTCAAGGAATATCTGAAGGAACACCCATCCCTTATGAATCCATCTCTAGCCCCAACAGCTTCAATGACACATTTGGGTGGGATTAACAATAGGACTTTTTTGGTACTTGCAAGCAGGGTGTGGAACTCTCTTGCAAGAGAGTCCATGGCTTCTGAGTTTGCGAAGACCCACCTTTCCCAACAGGCATTCAGCAGGCAGTTTTACTGGCTGATTCAATTACTGTGTGTGCATGTGTGTGTGTATATATAGATAGAGAGAGAAAGAGAGACAGAGACAGAGATGCATACAGTCGCGTAGGAACGGGGGGCAGCGGGGCAGGGGGGCATTTCACCCCAGGCGGCAATATTTTGGGGGCATCCTGGCTCATAGCCAAGCCCCTGATGCCGTGGCCATGCCCCATGCACCAAGGCCCTGCCCCCATGCACTGTAGCCCCACCCCCTCCCACCTCCTCCTCCGCACATTCCAGGCTCCGCCACTGGACACATATACATATATATGCCCTCCAGTTGTTCCACTTTGGGAGGGACAATCCCAAGTAATCTTTGGTCATCCCATTTTTAAGCTGCTTTTAAAATCTTCTCTCTCCTTCATCCAGTTTCTCCCTTTGTGCTCAGCTTCCGTCAACTGCTGCAGACCAATGCCTAAGAGTAGTTTGCACTCAACTCAGCAGGAGGAAAGAGGGAGGAAGGGTTTGCCCTTCCCAGTATACTCAGACAAAAGCCAACTGCTGCATCCTCTCCTAAAAAGTTCTTCCTCATTAATAACTTTTGTGATTTTTATCACACTCTGATGTTGCTTAGCCACACATGTTCTGGTTTTCAGCTGTGAAATGTATATGTATGCATATATTCCTTTTGTGCATTATATTTTTTTTCTGTTGTTTTCTGTTTCACACTACAGAAGTATGTTTCAAATTTTTATCTCTTGTTAGCTGCCCAGAACTCATTAGGTAAGGTATGTATTTTTAAAACAAGCAAGTTCATACATATCAGACAAACTGACTCATATGTAACAGTGTTCAGTGTAAAAGGAGTGAAATTCATAATATGATAAACAGAGACAGGCTTTTCTGATTCCTGCAAAGTTGAAATACGAATTCATGCCATCAAGGATCAGTTCTTGCACTGGCCCAATCAAACATTAAAATAAAAGTAGTCCAAATTGTCTGTCTGAAGGGAAAAAGAACACTGGTTTTCTAGGAACTAGATTCTGTAGGAATAATAAGGGAGTCAAAGGAGTCTTTTTTCCCACAATAACTTCATCAGCAAGAACTGCATAGGGGGAAAATTGCACAACACAAACAGGCTTTCAGACATCCTATGAAACATGAGCATTCTTCCATACCAGAAGAAAAGTGTATATAATTTAATTACTTGATAGGCTATCATGCATAATTGCTAATCAGGCTCAGACATTCTTGTAGAATTACAAAGGGAAATATCTACTCGGGTCAGAGCTCACAAGCATCAAGGACTAGTGAACATTGCTGTGTATGATTCCTTGAGCACAGGATGTAATAAAGGGTGTATGTAGTTCCATTTATGGGCAAAAGATTGACTTGGCGTTGCTGCTAGGGCTTGTTCCCACATTAGCCTTTTCAACACTTGGTTGCATATCAGTTTAAGTGAAGACACTTTATAGGAAAATCCAAATAATCCAGGAGAGCATTTTGTGTGAACGAGTTTATCCACAAATGGGCTTCCAAGGAGCAAAGAATGGTTTGTAACCTAGATTTTCTCCATTCCTCCATATGATCCAAGGCAAAATGTTCGCTTTGTTGCCACTTTGTATTTCAGTGACTGCAGTTCGGACTTGCTCCTGAATAGACAAGCACAGAGTTGAGCTTTGGAAAGCAGGCATGGAAAAGTTATTTCTGTGGGCTCCAGCTTCCAGAAACCCTGGGGAAACCAGCACTTTTCCAAGGAATGTCTTGACAGCACTTGACAGTATTTCAAATGAAAGCCTCCTGGATAGGCATGCACAGAACTGAGATATACTTTGTATGGCTGGCTGAGAAAATATCCAAAATGGGAAGAACTACATGTGACATCTCCCCCCCACACACACACTCTTTTGTGGTCCTACTGTACTTGCTTTGGACCTACCTTATGCCTCTAGCCTTACCAACTGCTGAAATGTAGCCCTACCCAAGTTGGAATTTGGCCCCAGGGACAAAACATTTTTCCATCCCTGAAATATAGGATGCATTCTGAAAGTATATATATATTTTCATCTGTAACAGGAAATCCCTCCTGTGAATGGTGAGCTTTAGCATCTCCTCTCCATTTTGTCACAAGCCTGGGTCCCAACTTATTGGAATCACCACTTGTACCGATGTGCAAGTACAGTAGAGAAGTTCCTTTTGTCAGATGCAGCATGATAGCCTGGAGGGCTGCATTGCAAGCTGGGAACAGCCCAACAAGGAGAAGGGGCTAAACAGGAGCACACTCAGATTGTAGGACCAGAGCCGGGAGCGATTGTTCCTTCAGAATTTTTTATTTAAACTATTGCTGTGTAAAGATGCAAGAAGCATAAGGCCCTGCCAAGATCCACAATCTCCACCCTGCAATAATGGAGCCATCTTACTACCAAGAGATGGTGTTGGTTCTGAAATAGATGCCATCTATCCCTGAGACAGTTATTATAGAAGCTCAAATCAGCTGGTGCTCATCTTTTGGTGAGTGTGAGCCTCATCATGTGGAACTCATTTTCCCCCTGACATTCAATTCCTTTCACCTCTCCTCAGACTCATGAAACACCTGAAAATTTTAACCAGTTTGTGTGATGCTGATTACAAGGATTCCTGGAAGTATTTGGGAGGAGGTGGGCAGAGTGAGCAAGATTTCTATTTTTTTTAAAAAAAAAAAAAATTGAAGTAGCATCACTATTATTTTATTCTTTTATGGAATGCTGCCTTTGGGACAGGCCAGCGCTTCAATACCTTTCCAAGTATACTGAAAGATTACGACAAATGATGAGGAGAACAAGCCAAACGGGAAATGAAAATCCCTAGAAACATGAGCCCCAAACCAACTGGCGGTTGATAAGATCACAATATGAGCCAAGATAGAAAGCGGAGGGAGGGAGGGAAGGAATATCAAAAGAAAAACAAAGAAAGTAAAGGTGGGAGGGAGGGTGGTTAAACCCAAAAGTGCTGGGGAACAGCAGCATCTAATAGAAGCTCTTCTGTCCTCAAAGACAGCATATCGTTTACTGTAGCAGGACCAAGATACTTTAAGAAAGGCATTCATTTATCATAAAAATGATATGGGGTATCATGCAGACCAGCTGTGAGTCTCGCCAAGGGTAAAATAGACAGTATAAATTGTGTCCAAGTGTCAAGGGAGAGAGGGTCACGAGTCTTCCAGTGCAGCAAAAGAGTCCAAGAAACATTAGGATGGGGTGGGGAGGTGAGGCGAGGGAAGCTTCGTATATCCCAATCTAATTCGTGTGTACAGTGTCTGATTACACATGCATAAGGGCATCCAGGTTCGCTCAGAGCTCTGGCTAGAAACTGCAGGGTGCAGCAAAGCCATTGGTCATGATTACCGGGAGATTCTGGGAAATGTGGACCAAAAAGGAACTTTTCGAGGCTCCAGGCTGGAGCCAGACAAGAAGCATTCAATTTCAGAAGTGTCCAAATGAAGATGTATTTTAAAAATGTGGAAGGGGTGCAGAGAAAACCTTTCAAGAATGTTTTCAAATACTGTTACAACAGGGTTTATGTTCACTGCCTCTGCATTCAGAACATGGAAGCAGGTTGTTACAAATAACTAGTTACTTAACATTAATTCTCCTTTCCAAAAAAAAAAAAAAAAAAAGTCAACATTGCAGTTTTTATTGTACTTTTTATAGTTATGCAGTCTGGCTTCACTAAATGTAGGAGTGAAAGGCCATTTCTGCACTACACTGTTAGAGTGCTATTATTCCACTTTCAACATCCAATGGAATCCTGGGGTTTGCAGTTTAGGGAGAGGCATTTAGAATTTTCAGCCAGAGAGCTCTTGGCCTCAGTAAACTACAAACCCCAGAATTCCACAGAATGTTGAAAGTGGAATAATAGCACTCTAACAGTGTAGTGCAGAAATGGCCCTAGTTCCAGTACTGGCTTGTGCTGTACCTCATCCTGTTCCCTCACACTCTGGTCATGGGTGTTGAGGCAACCATGACATGGATGGAAGAACAGCATATTATATACCACTGGGGAGAAGTTTGTTGTATTGAGATATTATTTTTAATTTTTAAAAATCCAAAACCATTCATTCAAATAACTAAATAATAAGGGAACTATTAATTACCTTTGAAAAGGAAAGTTACATTTCTAAAACTGCAATGGAAAGGGTAGCTACTCTGGCGTTGAAACAATGATTGTGATTGACTCCATTTTTGAAGTAGCTTTTCCAGCCCTTGCAGTATCTAACTATGCAGAACTTAAGGGTACTTGTGTTCAGAAAGTGCACTGAGCAGAAACTGCAGCCTGAAGCCAAACAATAAGAAGTCAAGCTCAGAAGTGACCAAAAGAATACGTGTGCTGAAAGAATGCAGATGAGTACAATGCAAATTAACTCACAGTGTTTAAAAAAAAATGTTTTAATGGCACTTCCATTCTCTGTAGGCATAAAAACATCACCTGATATCTACTTTTTTAAAAAGCAAATCCTGCTCAGGATAATTCTCATATTTCAGCCCATGGTTTCCAAGCTCTTTTGTTGTTTTCAGTAAATGCTTTGAAACCTACAGATGTTGTTTTCCCTCCATCAAACAAGCACTTAGGCAGACATGGAATGGTAGGATTGCTCACAAGAACTAGGCTTCAGGCACTGTTCTTAAAAACACATACAAAATGTTATAAAGCCAAATGTGTGTGTCTCGAGTGCCAGCTTATAGAGCCTGGCTGTAAGTTTATGGAGTCTTGACCTTTTATGTTTCTCCTCTCGGTTGATTTTGATCTAGGCTGTAGTTCTAAACACACTTACAATGGAGTAAGCACTGCCTGAACTCACAGAACACATTATTGGGTAAAAATGTTCATACTTCTCTATGACACTGAATGAGATTCTGACTAGTAACAGGGGCTGAGGAACAATAAATGAGCTTTCAGTAACTCCCCCACTCTACCTGCCCCTTGATATTTAGATCCAGGTTAAACGGGGATTATTTTCTCCTTGTATTTATTTTTGACAAATCTGTTTTCAGTAGGGGAAGTCATTCTGTGAGGAAACAAAACCCTTTTCCATAGCCTACCTTCTTTTGGTGGTGTCTGGTGGCGATCCCAACAGTGGCTATGCCAGGAAGGGAGTGTGATGGCAGGACCCCCTCCTCACAGGACCAGCTCCCTGCAGAAGGGAGCGCAATGGCCACATCTTTTTCTTTTGCAGTGTAGCCAGGTATTTTTCCAGGCTGCACTGGGGCAGGACGCACAGCCATTGTCAATCAATCGCACCGCCTGGGGATAGGGAGAAGCAGAATCACAATGATGTCATGCAAAAGCGTTGTTCTGGTCCTGTCCTTCTCCCATCCCCATGGTAGGATGGGAGGGTGCTGCAGAAAGGGCCAAAGAGTGGGAAATAATAACAATAATAATAAGAAAAGTAATAGTAATAATAATAATAATATCCTGCCTTTTTTCCAGTTTGAAACAAACCAAGTTAAAAATTCATAGCAAAGTTTAAAAGCAGTTAAACCATCATAAAATGAAAACCAGTTAAAAATAAACTGTTTTAAAAAACTTCAACAAACAAAAGTCCAGCATATCATGCAAGGTCTGTTTCCTCTTTTAAAAAAATGAAAGCAAATGAAGCGCTAGCTTGCTGTTGGTAGCACCTTATCCAAGAACTAGATGTGCATTTTTTCACAAGTAGAGAGTATTGGTGCCCATAGGTTTAAACCAATAGTCAGTGCAATCTAGTACCTTGTGTCCCAAGTGATTTTTCTTACTGCACAATCCAAGCCTCTAGATCAAGGGTTGGCAAAGCATGGCCCTGGCAACTACCCAAGGCTGTTTTGGGGGCTCTCAACTATTCCAGGCATGTTTACATGTCCATGTAGCCCCTGGAAGTTCTCAGGATCTGAACACTGGCCAATAGACCCACCTGAGTGGTCCACTGCTGATCTAGACGTTATGGAGGACCTGAGGATGTGTTTGACTGGAGAATCATAGAATCATAGAGTTGGAAGAGACCACAGTCCAGTCCAACTCCCTGCTATACAGGAACACACATGAGAGAGCCATTGTGGTTTAGTGGCTGAGTTAGGATGGGACTTGGAAACCCAGGTTTAAGGCCCCATTGAGCCATGAAGCTGCCTGCATGGTTTAGGCCAATTATTCTCTCTTGGCTGGGTCTATCCTGATGGGATAGGTTGTGAGGATAAAGTGAGGAATAAGAGGGCCGTGGGCCCCACCTTGGACTCGTTAGAGGAAAAGTGGGATACAAATGAATGAATATGGTTAATTAGTGTTGATTACTGTTAATGTTGTTTCATTCCTATTGTGGTCAGCAGCCTTAAGAATGTTGGAGGAGCCCTACCGAAGGATGAGAACAAAGTGTTATTGAATCCAGCTTCCTGTTTCTAGCTAGTTCTCAGAGGCAGAACATGAACAGTTAGGTCCATGGTATTCCCCACTCCCTCCATGGCACTTCCACAGAATCCAGTTATTAGTTTCAGTAGCTAATTATTTATTATGGGTAAAGACCTACCATGAATTTGTCAAGCCTTTTTAAAACACACCTAAATGCTAAAGGCATCACCACCTTCTTTTCAAATATCACTTTTCTCTGCAGGAGGGAGAAGAGAGAAAATGGTGATGTAGTGCAAAAGTAATAATGAACACAAAGTGTAATGACTATCAAATATGCAAGAAAAAAATATAATAGGCTAGTTAAAACAAAGAAAACTATTGTTGCGTATTTCCAGGTCATTCCACTATGTGATTATTAAAATGCCTGCATATGTGCACATTGCACTGT
Source organism: Cyclura pinguis (assembly GCA_030412105.1). Classification (NCBI taxonomy): domain Eukaryota; kingdom Metazoa; phylum Chordata; class Lepidosauria; order Squamata; family Iguanidae; genus Cyclura; species Cyclura pinguis. Next base: position 102,251,081 of record CM059602.1, on the reverse strand, counting down.
CAATATATCATTCTCTTTTTTTAAAATGCAAAAGGCCTCAATTTCAATCGCTAGTTAGGGCTGATAGAGATCCTGTGTCAAACTACTAGTCAGTATACACCAGGGGTCCATTCTTACTACACAATTAAAGTGCTATTATCCTGTTCTAACTGCCTTAGTTCCATCATATGGAATCCTGGGACAGGTAGTCTGGTGAGGCATTAGAGCAACTGGGGTGAGAATTGTAAATATTCTTCCTAAACTGCCAATCCCAAAACACAATCATGGCAGTTAAAGTGGAATAATAACCCTATAATTCTGTAGTCTGGATGGGCCCCAGATTCAGATGTTTTGAATTTTATCTCCCCAATAATAAAGAGTTATAGCCCAAAACATCTGGAGAGAAAAAGTTTTCCCACCCTTGGTTTAGCCAATATTGACGCTGGTGGCGTGACTCCAAGCAAGGAAGTTTTCTTTGTTTCCTGTATTCTGGGAGAATTAAGACTTCCCTTTCCTTAAACTGATACAAGTTCAGCTGCTGCCAAGTACTACCTTCCTTCTCATCTCCCACTATGTTCATGACTTAGGCCCTTTCCATACCGTACCTGGATCCCACAACTTCCCGGTGTCACCTCAGCAGTGCCATCGCCAGGATGTGAATGTTTCCTGAATGCTCTGTTCCTCACCCAGCCAGCTGCTGGTAGATGGGTGGCAGTCAGGACACACTCCCTCCTTCCGCAGTGCAGCTGGCCTTTTCTGGTGCTGCACTGAGGAAGGAAGCTCTTGATAGTGCTACTGCCCTTCCTGCATGGTCCCAGCTGATGTGATTGTCACACAAAGGCATAATAGTATACTGCACAGTTGTGACGGCTGGGGACATGACAGGAGCGGAACCGTGATGACATTGTGCAATAGCATGCATCACAGACTGGCTTCAACACATCCCCATGCTGGGATGAGGGCATAGTGCGGAAGTGGCCTAAGAGTTCAACTCTATGCCTGTTAATTCAGAAGTGAATCCCATTTAACTCAATGGAGTTTACGCTCAAAAAGTGAATATAGGATTGCAGCCTTCAAGGATCTTCAGATGACACATCTGTCAGCCCTCAGAGCTTTCTAAAGTTCTACAAAAGTAACACATACACACACACACACTTTTCTTTGCAGATGAGAAGCATTGTGGAACAATTGCTGTGATGTTTGAATAAAAGCACCAATTACTCTTCTCCTTAGGCCACTTGGCAATATATGACCTCTTTTTTTACTATTACTAATGAAACTGAAGTCAGGGTGCTTCTCTGGTGAAAGACATCTTGTTTTGTGAGCATTTGGTCTCGTGCACTTAACAACCTTTATGTGGCATCTACCATTTTTGTTCCGGCTGATTAAAGTTTTACACTGGTCATTTTTTTTCATACTATACAATAGAAATTAATATTTATTTTCCTCGGCTATTTCTAGAAACTGTACTGCATTCAGGCTGAATGTGCTTTAAACACTTGCAAACCATGTTTAATCCTAACCATGGGTTATAGATACTTCATTCCAACCAGTATTTTTCTGTAATCACAGCATGTAAGTCACATAACCTATCAAGAGCTTGGATAAGAAATATACTAATTTTGGCATGCTTTGCAACAGTGATATAGAATAAGTAATCTTACGAGAGTTAAATGTCCTCTGTTTCTAGAAAGCTCTTATTTGGTTGACATTTTTGTGGCATTTTTATTTTTTATAATCACATAGCAACACAACCTTTAAGAACAATAACTCTTTTTTTAAAAAGAGCAAGGGGGCTGGATTTGGTGATACCTGTTTAAGGCTGAAGTGTGTCTACCCATTTAATATAAAATGGACTCAAAGACTAAAACATTGTTAAATTGTGACAGTTCATTAAGACCAAAGCCACAGAACATACCTAGGTTTGAAAGATCCTCTCCTTAGCGGTTATTCCTTTGCTTTTTAAGTTCCAAAAAATGAATAACAACGCAAGTAGGTAATAATACCTTTCGACATTACACAGATGAAAACCAGGAGATGTAAGGCCAATCTATGTCAGAATGGGGTTAAGATGGTAAAAGTTATTAACAAGAAAGAACACACAAGCTAAGAGAGGCTGCAGTAGTTTGCTTTTGCCTGTTCCTACTGAAAAGGGCAAGATTCTGCCCTCTCCTCTCTCTCCCCCTTCCCACTGAGTTAAATGCAAACTACTTTTGCACTTTGAAGCCCATTTACCACAACTGAAGCAAACTGAGAGGAAAAGGGGGAAGTGGAAGGAGGAGAGAGAAACTGGGACATTTGACAAGCAGCTGAAAAAGATGTGTCCCTGCCAAATTGGGGCAGTAGGAATGTATTGTAATACAATCATCCCTCCACATTTGCTAGGGTTAGGGTGCAGGACCCCCGTGAAAGTGAAAAGAAACATGGATAATCTAGGGTTTCCCAAACCATATTTAACTCACACAAAAAAATATGATCACTATAGTCCACCCACCATGGATTCCTTTGAGGAGTCAAGGTTCCTTCACAAGGCAGAAGTGGATGGCTTGTGGGGCCTACTGCCACCTCCACTACTGCACCACACCAGTTTTAATAGAGACTTACAAGTCTTCTTTGCAGTTTCTCAGTCTCACAAGGCTAGCAGTCCCTATTAAAAATGGCATAGGGAGACAGTAGAGGTGATAGAAGATAATCCATGAATAATCAAATCTACAAAAGTGAAACCCGTAAATGTGGAGGGCTGACTGTACACATGAGCCTCCTCAGAACATTTGATCTTAGCCAAAAGCCCAAGATGCCTTCCTCCGCTATGCCTCCCACAGTCCTTCACAGTCATCAAGGTTACCAATAACCTCTTAATTTCTTCTGGTGTTGCACAGCTATGCATGTAAACTTCAACAAACTCTGAATATTATGTAATGTCAACTATTTCAAATCAAGACAACCTTCATGTACATAAGGGAGCCGGTGTGGTGTAGTGATTAACATGCAGGACTGGTGCACTGTATCGTTCTGAAATATTGACTGCTTTTGCATGACAGCTAATTGGAATGATGTCCAATAATATTTGTGTAAGTTTTTAACCAGATATTGTGTAAAATTGTCTGCTGCATGTCATATGCTGTAAAACATTGAGTGGTATTTCATGCCAGCTACCTTTTACTATCAAAAGTTGCCTGCTACGTAAATATCACTGAACATGCTATCAATGAATATCAATTATTCTCAGACAGTCTGTACATTGAGAGCTGTACATGGCTAACAGGCTGTGCTTTCTGATGAATTTGAGGAGGATCTTAGTTAATTCAATAGAGAAGATCCAACAAACAGGAAACAAAATAAGGCACAGAACAGGTATTCTACAAAGATATCCACTGGCATGTTCCTTTGCAATGAGTCCTTTCTGGCCACAGACTCTCCAACTGTCTCAGTTTGGCAGGGACAGTCCTAATTAATTATCTATTAATCTGCACATCTATTATTTAAGATTTTGTTTTAAAGTGTAACCAGCATGGTGTAGTGACTAGAGTGCTGGACTAGGAGCTGTTCCAAATCCTCAGCTGAAACTCAATTGGTGACTTTGGCAATGCTTATCTCTCAGCATAAGCTACCTCACAGATCTTTTGTGAAGATAAAAATGGGGAGGAGAACTGTATACACCACTGGGAGATCCACAAGGGGAAGCTATAAATGCATCAAATAAACAAATAATGATATTCCCTCTAATCTTCTGTCATACTTCTATATTCTCTATTCCTGGCATAGGCCCCTCCCCTTAGCAGTCACGTAGGGACAGGAGGGCGATGGGGGCGGTTTGCCCCTGGCGGCAATGTTTTTGGGGTGTCCTGGCTCATAGTTATCCCCTCGTGCACTGTGGACACACCCTCACACACTGTGGCCATGCCCCCATGCCATAGCCCCCTCCCACCCTCCACATACTCCAAGCTCCACCGCTGCCCCTTAGTTGCCACTTCCTGAAAAGAAGGAAGGCTGCATCCACTTCTCTCATTGTATAAGCAGTGACGTAGCACCAGCGCACATTTTGGAAGACTCTTTCCCCCTATAGCTGTTTACAGGATGAACTCTGTTATGTCTGTTCCTTGATCACCAGTTGTTCAGCACAATGCTGTTCTCTCAATAATAGGCAATAAAGCACCAGAGTCCATTATGAGGGCCACTGTTGCTCTTTCTTTAGCCCAACTGCAGATGAAATAAGTGCCCCATGCTCCAGGCAGTGTTCTGGGCAAATTTAGCATTTTCTCAGTCTTCAAGAGCAAGGATTGTTTTGGATCTCTTCTTGCTGAAGTATATCTTGCAACATTCAAACAAATTAAGAGTAGTGAAATAATGCCAGTTCATGTCAGCTGAAATCTGTGTATAAATTTGAGCACAGATAAGTAAATAGATAGGCAAACAAATAAATCCAAGATAGATCTCTCAGATAGATCCAAGGCAGACTTCTGGCAGAACAGAGATTCAGAGCTTTAATACGTAGGAATTGTATCTCAATCTCCTACATGTAGTTCAAGTCCACTCTGCAAAAAACTGCCTCCTGTCTTACTCTTTTAAGATACCCAAATATCTTGCATGCATGTGGGAATAGACACATTGCTTAAGACCAAGAAACAAGCAAATATTTATTTGAATCTCTTTGGGAAAATCAGACAAACTTTCAACAGCGTCTCATAACGATGGTCCAATGTGATTTTTTTTTTCCTTTGCTTTTCTGCTCTAAATTATTCACAGCTTGTGTTCATCATTTTATGGCCTTAAGTCATTTGGTTTTCTTTTTTTTCTCTTCCCCCTACCCCCAATAATGTTTCCCCCTGCAGTATGAACTTGAGAAAAAATCATCATGGAGAATTCTGCTGTTGCGATGGCACAAATGGGTTGTCTTCTGCACAGTTGTGATGCTGATGGTCAGCATCCCACTTCTGGTCTACCAAATGATTGTTGCTTTTAAAGATCCTCCTCCCAGTCTGGTTTTCCACATAGCAGCGATCACTTTTGGAGCACTCACAGAGATACTTCTTACAAAGTAAGTGAAAATGGTCTCCAGCTCCCCTCCTGCCACTTCTCTAAGGCCCTTTCCACACCTTACCTTCTTCCAGCACTAGGGTGCGGGGATCACGCGAGCAGCCTCTCGCAAGAGGTTCTCGCGTCCCTGCTGCTTCAGCTCCACACGAGCTGCCTGCTCATGCGAGAGCCCCGCCTCTTCCTTCTGCAGTGCAGCCTGGGAGTTTCCCAAGCTGCACTGGGGCAGGAAGCGCGACCACCATGGCTCCAGAGGCTCTGCACGCATGGCAAGTGCGCATGGGGCCCAGGAGCAATGCACAATCGCGCACCACTTTCAGCTTCTGGCCGAAAATGAAAAGGTGTGCAATCGGTGCCTGCCGGCCCATGGAACATCACGTGATTGTGAGGGCGTCGTGCAGATCGCTCCTCACAATCGTGCAACGCTCCAGGCGCCCTTTCGCATGGAAAATGCCATGAGGAAATGGCCTAAATCAAGACAACAAGTGGTTAAATTCAAAGACATGTTAGTCTGCATCAGTATGAAAAGTTATGTTAGTCTGCATCAGTATGAAAAGGGATCTTGTGGCACTTTGAGACTGAGAGAAAGAAGTTGGCAGCATAAGCTTTTATAGACTTAACTCTAATTCATACTCCACGCATGTGATGAACTAGACTTAAGTCTACAAAAGCTTGTGCTACCAATTTCTTTCTCTCGGTCTCAAAGATGCTACGAGATCCCTTTGTTTGCATACCAACAAGGTCAAGCAGTCTCTTCTTTCAGCTTAATTCTTTGACCCCATCTCTAGTCACTCTACCTTCTCTTCCCTGAACTGTCCTAAGCACCAGCTGCCGTTGCTCAGCAGCATTTAGAAAATGGGTGGGCATATTGGGAGATCTCTCCAGAGCTTGGAAAGTTTACTTCTTAGGGCTGCAGCTCCCAGACTGCCCAGCTAGCATGGCAGTTGAGCAGTGCTCCAAAAAGTAATCTTTCCAATTCAAGATGATTTGGAGTAGATTTCCTAAACTTTCTGATTCCCAGTACTTTAACAAAAACAAGGAAAATTGCTGGGGGGGGGGGGGACTCTGCTGTGGGTAACTTGTGCTAATTGCTTATCTCTGAACCTCAATAGTCCTCATCTGTAAAATAGGAGCACTAATTGGTTGCTTTTGACCAAGGTCGTTGTTTGGCTCTGCTGACCAGTTTTTGAATGGAAGTGTTTTAGAATCTCTGATCTGTAGTAATTCTCATACAGATTTATTTATATCTTGCTATAAGGTTGACCAAGATAATTGGCTGTATACTGTGAGTTACCTTTTTGTGTCAGGCTCCAGTTGGTAGACCTCCGTGTTTTATTGAAATCCAAAATAAGAGCTTTCAAAACTAAAGTCTGTCCATCCTTAATTTAGAGAGTTCCTATAGAGATTGGATTCAGTCACAGGTCCTCTACCCCTAATGTGTCTGAACACAAGGTTGTAGTTACTCTGCCCTTGTTTCACCTATTGTTTTCTTTTTATACAAGTTAAATAATAGGCAGTGCTCAACAGCACAATGTGGTGTTTTTTTCAGGGTCATGTAACTACTTAGGAGTGTGTGATTATTTTAATTAATTCCAGTTTTGGGTTGAAATAAATTACCAAGAAATGATTTTATATCAATTTCATGTGAAAATGACTACCTTTACCTGATTCTTATCAATGCCATGTCTTTCGTTCAAAACATTCCTTTATTTTACAGTTTTTCATTTTTAGAAAACATATAAGCATGAATATACCTAATCTAGTTATAAACCCATATCATTTTTTTCATCATGCGTTATGCAAAATATGGTTTCCATCTGAAATCAAAAGTTTGCTTTGTTTATACCATTGGTCACAGATGTAATAGATACTAATGATCTACCAACTAGCAAAATTAATTATGCCTTAGCGAAAGAAAGTGTGGATATGATGAGGTGTTCAGAAGTCCTCACTTCCATTTTATTATTCCATATTTTTAACTGAGAACTGTGCTTTCCAAATACAACAAGTTGGTAATCTGTGATTAATTTGAATCAAGCCGACTTCCAGCTATGATTTATGAAACTGGCTTGGTTCAACAAACCATAGATAAGATTAACTACTGCTTGTTGGATTCAGAAAACATTCCAAACTGCAATCAATCAAAATGGAACCAAAGATTTCCTTTCTTCTCCTTGCAGCCATTCCAGAGGAAGAGACCTACGCTAGCACTTTTTATGGCACAGCACAGTATAATAATTCTGCGTGCGGAACTGTGCTACAGCTTGTAATTCAACACACACTGGACTCACAGTTGAACCATTGCAGGGTGCTCCTGTGGCCATTCTGTGGCTGATGGGAAGCAGGGGGGAATGGAGAAGTGTCTAACTAGGTTCCGATAATCAGAAGCAAAATGATTGCATCATCTGCTGGGAACCTCCAGAGGTATTGGCAAACCATGTAATCATTTTGCATCTGGTTACAGGAACATAGCCAGACACTTCTCTGATTCCCCCTCATCAGCCATGGAATGCTCATGGGGAGGGCTGTGGCAGTTAAATGGCAATTGGGGGGTGGGCTTTGGTCACTATGGGGGGAGGCAGAGAGTACAAACCACTGCAATGACTAAGGAAAGACATACACAGACATAAGGTATATAAATGTGCATATATCATTAACAGGATTTCAACCATTGGGGGAACGTGAGAGTAGGATGAAGCTGGTCTTATTCCTGTCACATCAACCACAGTTTACTTTGAAGTCCAAACACGTTTCTCTCTGATACAGGTATTATGAATTGCCACTTTGTGCTCCTTTGGCTTTCTTCAGTGTTACAAAGGCACAATAGATACTGATATCTGTTGATTATAAAATATTGCAAGATGTACACACACCGTATACATTCAGTCTTTTTCATATCTTGCTTTCTACCATCTAGTGCTTAAAACTAAACCTTAAGACTTGAAGTGTATCCAAGATGAAATGCCACCTTAGTTTCACTTTATCTCAGATCAACAGGCCCCACACTGACATGATTATCTTGAAGCTGTGATGGTCACCATTAAAATGTTGACATTTACTGTTTGAAACTAATTTGCGTTACTGCAAAATTGCAGGTATGCCCTGTAAATAAGTGTCACTAACATGAATTATCTTCAGACACTTAATGTCAGCATTTTAATGATGGCCACTCTCTGTTGTAGGTGCCTGTAATTTGGAGACTCGGGAGCTGGAAGAGAAGTAGGGTCAGGCTTTAATGAAGTGTCTGAGCAAATGAAGAACAGAGGAAAACTGAGCATAAAATAGGACGGTAAAGGAAAAATTAAATCCCAGTGACCTAGTCTTCAGGAACAAGATTCCATCTAAATATGCATTTGAAACATTATGTATTCAGTCTGAGTGGCAAAAAGCAAGAGAATGCTCATCAGCTTTAATTCCTCCTGACTTCCAACCTTTTTAATCTGTTGTGCTGTAAATTAAGCTGTTTTATATTACATAGCAAAAGTATACAGTGGTTTGTGGGGGTTAGGGGTACAGGACCCCCATGGAAGTGGAAAAGCCGCAAATATCTATAGCCCTTCTCCAAACCATTTTTAACACATCAAATGTGCAGCACACAATACATTTGATTCCATGGTGGGGAGCATGCCAGCCATTGTTTCTACCTTCGAGGTGGGTGGGTTCCTTGGTAAGGCTGAAGTGGACAGTTGAGAGGGCTTGTTGCTGCCTCTGCTTCTGCTTTAAAGCATTTTTAATAGGGAATTACAATTCTTGCCTTGCATTCACACTCCCTCACATTCTTTCTCAGTCTCACATGGCTTGCAGAGAGATTGTGCATGTGAGATGAGACTTATAAGTCCCTATTTAAAATGGCATAGGGCAGCAGTGGAGACAGCAGCAAATAATCCACTAATAATCAAATCCATGAATGCTAAACCTGAATGGATGTGGAGGGCCAACTGCAGTAGTCATTTCAAAGTGCCTGGCACTAATTTAAAAATAAGTAAGTAAATAATTAAATAAATAAAGTATTTTGAGTAGGACTTGTTTTCATATATTTTGGAGCAATTGGCTAGCATCTGAATCAGCTAAGAATAGCAAAATGGAAGCAAAGAGGGACAAATCATTAAAGGTTGTAGAAAATCATCATATAAACAGTAGCAAAACAGTCACACCAAAGAAGTGTTGGCATATTTCTTTCCCTCCTCCTCTCCATGCCTCCCTTCGACACACAGGTTGGTTGGGGGCTGTTTTGTTTTATTTTGTTTTTTAATTTCCCCTTCTCAATAAAATACCAACTGGAAAATTGCCTGGAGACTCTGAAATCATTAGTAAATTAAGAATCTGCTTTTAATAACATTGAACTTGTAAATAATGCATTAATTGACTAGCTTGAAAGTTAGCTTGAATGCTAGAAACTCTGGCTGCAAATGCATAGTGAAGGAAGTATGCAGTTCGAGGAGGCTGCACAATGAATAGAACAAATTAAATATGACAGTTGATATTTGCAAAAATGGTGAGATAATTGGAGGACACCTGCAGCTGTTTTCCAACCAAAACAACAGAAGCTAAATATGTATCCAATCGAAGTGTGTCACATTTTTATTTGGGCACAATTCTTTTTGTCCTCCTTGGGGTTTTGTGCTGTGTGTTGTGCTTGTTCCTTGCCTACCTTTTGTCAGGTCATATGTCTAAACGAGCAACAAGTGCCTCTTTGTCTGATTCTACAGTTTATTGGTTCTGTCAGTGTTACATCTTGAAGAGTAAAGAATAAGAACATGAATCTTATTTACTAAGAGCTGGGAGTTCCTAAAGAATATGACTCATACTGAAATCTATTTATTCACTGGAGGAAGCTTGAGTACTTCAACGTGTTTGTCTGTGAGCTTCTTACCTTGGTTGTCAATGAGTGGTCTTTCTGAGTACTCATCTCATTAACAGCTTGACCCAGTGGGCGGTTGGTGGATATGTGATATGGAAAGTGTGGCCTAGTGAACAGCCTGTTCCATTTGGAGCTAGGCGTGAATTTTGCTCATTTCCAAGTACACAGGAAAAGCCTTGAGCAAGTTATGAAACAGTCATCATAGTTCAGTTGTAGAGCTCAAGCTTTGGTGTGCAAAAGGTTTAAGATACAATAATTGGAGTGTACTGGAATAGACCCGTCTCTGAAATCCAGGGATGCTTTTGCCAGTCAGTGTAGACCAGAGGTGGGCAGCACACACACACACACACATGTGCCTTTCCACATTTTTACAATTTCTCAGGAACCCACCCTTATGCTGCTGTGGCCGCAGCAAAAATCGTTTTGATTTTGATTTGATTTGATTTGATTTTTGAGAACAAAACAAACATGATGATGCTTGTTACCAAGGCTAAACTCTGGGAAGTTTTTTAGAAGCACTATTTGCTTGGAATTATGACATGCATCCCTGTCCGTATCTTGTTCTCACAACCACCCCCACCTCCATGGCTACTGCAACCTCAAATGTCACAGAGGATGATCTAGAAGGGCAGAAATTTGGTCCTTCAAGGCAAGAATGTTATCTAATGTAGAAAATATTGATCTAGGTTGGAGTAGGTAAAGGTCAGCCTTTAGACCCCAATTAGCAGCCCCTGAATACCCTCTGAAACCACCCAGAGACTCCAGACGTAGTTGCGTAGGGACGGGAGGCAGGGAGGCAGTTCGCCCTGGGCAGCAATGTTTTTGGGGCGTCCTGACCCATAGCCATGCCCCTGTGTGCCTTGGTCATGCCCCCATGCGCCCGGGCCATGCCCCCGTGCTTCCTGGCCACAGCCCCACGCACTTCAGCCACGCCCCCACGCACAGTGGCCATGCCCCTTGTGCTGTAGCCCTGCCCCCTGCCCCCCTCCATACACTCCAAGCTCTGCCACTGCCTAGATCTCGCTTTAATTTTTTTTTGCATTATTTTCACCCCAAACACCCCAGTCTAATCAAACCTGCTATAAGTTTTGCCACCCCCAGCCCCGCAAACTCCCATCCCCAAGTTTTTGAAATGAATCAAAATTGGTCAAAAATGGCAAAAAATAAACCAGAAGTGATGTGACACCACTTCCAGATGCATCAGGACAAGCCACTGGTGGGTAGGATGCAGGGGCAAAAATGGCCACTGCTCCTCTGTATCTGTCCACCCTGATGTAGATTAACCAGTGGCGTAACCATACTGGATAACACAGCTAGTTTAAACAGAACAGTGACAATGTCTTTTCTCACAGCATTCTAAGTGGGAGATCTTTAAATTGCTAAGCAGGGTCAATCCTGGTTAGTATTTGGATGGGAGACCACCAGGAATATCGGGTGCTTTAGGCTTTGTTTCACAGGAAGGAAATGGAAAGCCATCTTTGAGTTTTCCTTGACTAAGAAAAACCTCTAAAATACTTGGGGTTGCTATAAGGCACACACATATATACTAAATAAAGACACATTAGTGATGGCAACAGCAACAGTTTTACATTCATGTAAAACCATTGATATAAAAGGGAAAATTATATGACTTCAGTATATCAGTTTTAACAGGACATTTCCTATCGTTTCACCAAAATGTGGCCAAACCCAACTATAGTTAAAAGAGTATTGTGCTGCTCTTGATATTGAATATTAACCACAACTACCACAGGCAGCTTCAGTGGAAAGTTTTTGCAAGGCAACAAGACTCTCATGATTGGTATGTAGGGGAGGCAGCAAATAATTGAGTGAAGGCATATGTTTCAAGTTTCATCTCGCAAAACAGTGCAGAATAGTATCTCTTGCTATATTCATATTGTAGGAACTTACTGACATACTCGCAGAACCGCTTGCCATCAAATTTTGGAGAACAAGTGACATGTCAGAAGAGGGGAGACAAGCAACCATTGTCCTTCTCTTTTAAAAAAGGCCAAAAAGAAGATCGAGAAAACTATGGAACAGTCAACCTAACCTCAGAAACCAGGAAAAAATATTAGAATGGATTATTAGGAGTCTGTTTGCAAGTATCTTGATGACAATGCTGTGATTAGTAGGAGCCAGCATGGGTTTGTCAAAAACAAATCCTGCCAAACTAAACATATATTTTTTTGATCGAGATAAAAAAAAAAGTTTAGTAGATGGTGGGAATGCTGTGGATGTCATTTATCTGGATTTCATCAGAACATTTGATAAGGTCCCCCATAATATTTTCATGACTAAATATGGAATGGATGGAAATGCCATCAGATGAGTCCATAATTGTTTGGGAAGCCACACTCAAAGAGTTGTCATCAGTACTTCAAACTAGAAAGAGATCTCAAGTGGAATAGCATTATTTTAAAGCAGGGATAGATTGGGGATTCTGTTAGTGCACCATTCATCCTGCTGCCTAACAGAATCCCTGACTGAGCTGACAGAACTGGTCTCAGAATCGATGTTGGAGTCACCCAGACTTTTTGTCTTGGGCTACCTGAACATTCAATTTGAGGCCGATCAGTCAGGTGTAGCTCAAGACTTCATGGATGTACTTTCTGAGTTCTAGTTCCCCTTGGGTTTCCCCTTACTTAAGTTACATTTTCTTTTCATCAGCTGGAGTATCCAAAGGGTGCTTTGATAGCAGTTCCCATGTTCCTATGTATATAAGCCATGAAATCCTCAAGCATTCAGTGTGTCCTTCACAGTCATCAGAAGGAAGTATCATAAACAAAGGAAGAGAATAGGGTAGCTCTGAAATTTAACTGTAAAAGTTAGCATTGGGTTAGAAGAGAAGAGGCTTTGAAAATAAACTTTGCCTTTGGAGCAGTTAGTCTTCTATTGCTATTTATTTATTTATCTTGAAAAGACCAGCATCAAGGGGCATCAAGAAAGACTCTGATGACACTATAGTCTACCTCCTACACTACGAGTACAATTTCACAGAGACAGGTTGCATTCATTGCTTGGTATCAGGGAATCTTATCTGAGCTTTTTTTTTTTTGGTCGGGTAAACTATCAGATGCTTCTTCTCAGCTATGGATCTGAAAAATGAGTGTATGTATACATTATTAATCTCATGTGAAAAGACTTGGGGTGTGTGGGTAAGTTGTGGAACCAGGCGAATTGGAATTCTTTTGTGTAAAATAATTAAACAATTATTAATCAACTGTTGTGGTCTGTCAGTTTGGAACAGGAAATGCCATCTCAGAATGGCGCCAGTTTCATACCAAACATATTCACTAGCCACAGAGCAACTGTGCAGCAATGTGGTAGCCAGCTGTTAAATGTTTGACATCTGTCACCCAGTGACCAACATTCTTCATAGTTAGAGTAAGGCGTAAAGTGCATTCCTGTTCATTCATATGTGGAGCTGGTCTGACTGTGGATTTCTTTTCCCTCTCAACACTTACAAAAGCACATTGCCAGCTTCAAATTTAGAGCGTTCATGTTTATGTGAAATATGATCAGTTATGACAATGAAACCTCTGAATGTGGGCTATATAAGACAGTCAGCCAACAATTAGGGTTAGGTTTAACTTTTCCAAAGTACAATTTGTTTGCAGTTCTAGGAATGAGAAGCAATGTCCTCCTGGAACGAAGAATGCAATATTTGCACTCAGTATTTTTTCCCTTACTCCCTTAAGTCAACACTAATGTTTGTCTATTTCTTGTTCCATTGGACTTCAAAATTTCTTGCTTCTCTCTTTAGCTAGTGCTCCAAGGGACCATTGCCTTATACTGAAAAGTAGCATGTGACCCAATAACCCAGGAATATGACAATATCCTTTGGGATCCCTGAGAAATTTTTTTTTCTTTAGTGCCAGTGTTATTCAAAGCTTTGTTTTCCTCCATTACACGTATCTTGTGGATCTTACAAATAATCTTGTGTGTGCATGTGTGTGTGATTATTTCTAGGGTACATTAATGTCAGCTGTAACTACCTATCTACTTGAGATAATGTTCTGCTTTTATTGATCATTTGTTCCCACTTGTCCGAGATATATTAAGCAGCTTAGAGGAGTTAAACTTTAATACAACTCCTAGGTCCTCCAAACTATCATGACAAGCAGCCCCTGATGGTGGGGGAATTCTGGGAGTTGTAGTCCAAAAGACAAGTCTTTTCAAATTCTGATATATTATCAATATAGAAGCAATCAATATAAGGAGAATTATAACATGAGGAGAATTATAACACTTCATAATACTCTGGTGTAACTGAAATTATAAACTGTTTACTAGCTGTATCCAACTGGAAGTGGAAGAAATCTTTACAAAGAGGAAGGGACCGAAACATCTCTCTTTCCAGTATCCTTTTAGTTTCTCCCAAAGATACATAAAATGATTGACATGTGTTATGTCAATTAAAATATGTTTAGAATTCTCATTATGTGTAGCTTCATTTAGGACATAATAGGAACCATGATGGGCTTCTTGATGTGAGAATTAGTGTGGAACGCATATATTCCATGCTTTTTCCTCTTTTGTGTCAGCAAAGATCAGATCAGAAGCTTTTATTTCAACAAACCACAGTTCTTTACTGTATCCAGAGCAGAGATTGGAATATTAAGTTTAAAAATTAATTCATTAAGGTCAAATACTAGGAACTGGGAAATGAATTCATTACCATCAACACTAACAATGATAACCATTTAATTAGTTACTTTAACATTTGTTAACTCAATACTTGAACTACTAGGTTGGACACACCATAAGAGTTACAGAGAATAGCATAGTGGCTGCCACTGTAGACCGTAGTGGCATAGTTTCTTATTTGTTGTTGTGTGCCTTCAAGCCATTTCCAATTTATGGTGATACGAAGGGGAAACTATCATGGGATTTTCTGGACAAGGTATGTTCAGAGGGGGGTTGACTTTGCCTTCTTGTGAGGCTGAGAGAGTGTGACTTGCCCAAGGTCATCCAGTGGGTATCTTTGGCTCAGTGAGGATTCAAATCCTGGTGCCCTGAATCGTAGTCCAATGCTCAAAACAACTACACCATTCTGGCTCATGGTTTCTTATTAGCTCCCTCAAAAGTGATCCATTTGTTTTTTTTACATGTAGATTTCTACAACCTAGATTTTTTTTTTCAATACAAAGCTTGTAATAGGACTGTTGATTGGGACTGTTGAGAGTCCACGCTGTCCTGTAACTGTCAGACTGGGAAACATTTTCCCAAAGCACAAGATCTCACCTTACAACCTCTTTAGTTAAGTTTGTGATCTTCTGCATCCCTCTTTTCTTTCTACACTTCACTCACTTTGCATTATTTTGTTAAAAGCTAACAAGGAATTATGCATTTAGTGGACAATAGCCCAGTGCAAGTAAAGCAACAAATAGATAGCTCTAGGTACCTTAAATACCTTTGAAATGGCCAATCTGATCCCCTGGGGGCTTCTAGGGAAACAGCTAGCTGTTTGTGAGGGGATACTATTTTTTTTTTAATGCTCTCAGGGGCGTAGCCCATCAAGGTCTGGGGATGACACATATGGCCTTCAGACCTCCCAGAGTTCTGTACCCTTCGCTTAGTGAAATACACTTCCAACTTAGGATAATTCTGAGGTCACTTTCTTGTTACATATTTATAGTACTATCATTCCACTGTAGCTGTCATAGCTGCATTTTATAGAATCCTGGGACCGCTAGTGGAGTAATGCACTACAGACCTCTTCCTGAGTAAACTGCAAATCCCAGGATTCCATAGGGCCCATCTGTCACAGATGATGTAGAATCACCGTGCTAAAATTGTGAAAGGACCCTAAATGGATATGTTTAGGATTGCACTGTTATCCTTTTGCAGAATTTTGTCCTCAATTCTACATGCCTGACCCTTCCATTTAATAAATTTTTTGTAATTATTATTGATTTCTAGTACTGTTTCCAGATTAATTTATTTTGCTATCTGTAGATATCTTTTCATTAAAGACCAAGCTAGGCTAGTCACCACAGAATTTAAAACAAACATAAGTAGAGACAGCCAATGTTTTGTTAATGTATCGGAACATAAATAGTTGGCTATAAAACTATTAAAGCAACAGAGAAGGGGGCAGTATTGCAGATACCACTTCAAACCTGAAAGCGCTTGAGCTAATATGTCATGTAAGATAGGGGTAATAGATTTGGAGCTTGGACTGAACTCATCATAATCTCCAAATAGGTTCTAAAGCATTTATTCCACTTTTAAAAATCAGAACATCAAGATGCTGAGCATTACGTTGAGATCTCTGTCCTACTAAGAGAACTTTTCCCACATGCACCTCCTCAGCCCCACAAAAAAATTATAATGAAAGCCCTTCTCCAGCTTCTATCTATACATCAAGTGAGATTATTTGATGATTATATTTATTTGTATCCCACTTTCCCCCCCCAAAATTGGGACTCAAAGCAGCTCACAATTTGAAAGAGCAATACAATTAAAAACATCCAAAAAGTGAACATCAAAATAGAATTAAACTATTACAACAATTCAAACCTCAAATTAGAAAAAGAAAATGCAATTTAAAAAGATTTAAAAAATCTATTAAAAACAGTTCAGTTTAAAACAATACAGCACACTCTAGCCCATTCTTTAAAAAAATTCTATTTTAAAAGCCTGTCAGAGTAAAGTATTTTAACCTGCCAATAGAAGAAGGAGGAGGGGGCCAATCCCGGGAAGGGATTTCCAGAATCCAGGAGCAGCCACCAAGAAGGCACTCTCTTTCATCTCTAAAAGCCATGCTTGCAAAAAGTAGTGGGGCAGAGAAGGGCCTCTCCTGATGATGATGATGATGATGATGATGATGATGATGATGATGATGATGGTGAGTTTTTTTTCTTACCCACTGCTTCCCCCCAGGGCTTGTGGTAGGGTACAACATAGATTAAAATACAACAAAAATGATGACCTCAGACCCTGAGCAATCTCATACAGAGAGATATGATCTGCTAGATGGCCTGGGCCTGAGCCATATAGGGCTTTACAAATCATAACCAGCATTTTGAATTGTGCTCGGAAACAAAGTGGCAGCCAGTGGGGCCGTTTTAACAGGGGCATTGTAACCAGCCATAGTTAACAGACTGCTGCAGTTGCAGTTCTTTGGACCAGCTGAAGTTTCTGAACACTCTTCAAAGGCATCCCCAAGTACAACACATTACAGTACTCCAGAGGGAATGTAGCTAAGGCATGTACCACAGTGGCTAAATCTGACATACCAAGGAACAGGTGCAATTGGTGCATCTGTTAAATATGCAAAACTACTCTTAGCCACCACAGAAACCTGGGCATCCAAGTTCAAAAACCTGAGTCCAGGAGTGCACCCAAACAATGAACCTGTGTCTGCAAGGGGAGTGTAACCCCATCTAATGCAGGCTGAATCGTTATTCCTTGATCTGCTTTCTGAATGGTCAGGAGCACTTCTTTCTTGTTTGGCTTAAGTTTCAATCTGTTTGCCCTCATCCAGTCCATTACTGATGACAGACACTGGTTTAGTACCAAGATTACAAAAGTAGTAGAGTCAAGTGTCAAGCATATTAATAGCACCTCATCCCAAAACTCTGTATGATCTCTCCCAGCAGTTTCATTTATATGTTAAATAGTTTAGAGAACAAAACAGAATCTACAGACCAATAGTCAGGGGGTTGAACAGCAGTTCCCCAGTAGTACCTTCGAGGTTCACCTCTCAAGGAAGGAACAGCTACTGTAAAACAGTGCATCCAAGTCACCTCCCAGTGAGGTGACCCAGAAGGACACCAATGTTGATGGTATCAAAAGCCATTCAGAGGTTCAGCAGAACCATCAGAGACATACTCTCCCTGTCTAGTTCCCTGCATAGGTCCTCCGCCAAAGCAATGAAAACTGTCTCTGTCTCGAGGCCAAGCTTGAAACTAAATTGAAATAGGTTAGATAATCCATGGCATGAAGCAGTGTTTAGTTGATTCTATTATCATGTTTATGGAAACCTACCTAAGTATTCCTTTAATTCCTTTCCTTTAGGCAAAGATTTTCTTTCTTAATGTTGTCCTAAGGCCTTAATTTTAAATTTAATAATTATATTTTTGTTTTTTGTGATTTGTCTGATATTTATTTGATCAAAGACACACGCACAGCACTTTTCCAAGTTTATTTTTTTAATCAATTAAGACTTTCTCAAAACCTACAATAGCAGAGAGTTAGAAACATCTCATCTTCCGTCTTCAATGGGAACATTTATGTAGTTCAATAATTCTTAAATGGTGGACCATGTCCTTTTCCAGTGGGTCAGAAGTGCCTTATTGGCAGTTCACACTTAGTGTTAAAAGCAGTTTAACATATGAAAGTAAGGAGGGTTTCAAATATGTGTTTGCACAAATGTGTGTTTCCATCAGTTAAATCCCATTAGTTAAAAGTTGCTGAACCACTGCTGTAGGTCTCAGAAAAGTTGCATTGTTAATTCTTAATTAAGGCATGTGAGGTATTGATTCACAACAAAAGCACCCTTCTTTCCTAGTGGTCAATTAGACGCTGGAATGAAGTCACTGTGAATAAGAAACAGCTCCAAAAAACGTCATTAGATATTCCTGATCCACACAAATGTGCCCATAATCTTGTGTCATATAATCATACCAAATCTTTAGATCTTCTAGCTTTTTGTAACCTAGATTAGGAAGGAAGGGAGTCACAATGGTGAGCAACCAGTAAGTGTTTCTTTTCAATGCTAATGCCAAATAATCATCTGACTAAAGCTTAGAAAACTTTTTTTTTTTTTGAATTACAGCTTGCAGAATCCTCCAGTCTGCACTGATATCACCATGATGTATAGTGCGTGCTGGGAGTTATAATCCCCCAAAAAATAACTTTTCAAAGCCTTTTTTTTCATTATGAGAACAATTTTCAATATTTTTAGCTTCCTTGTCTTCTTCATTCCCTCTCATATATAGACCCTTTCTGCATGACAGTGGAGTCCTGGCACTTCTGCATGACGTTGTCGTGGTCCCACCCTTCTCGTATCACCAGCTGGTGCAATCGTGGGCTATATCATTGACAGAAAATCTCTGTCAATAACTCCCAATTGCACAAGCCTTCCATTGCAGTTGGCCATGCAGAAGGGCCAGAAGCATGATCAATGCGCTTCCCCCACTACTGAAGCATGGGAAGAAGGCCGGTTGCAGTCTGGAAGGATGGAGCATGTCCCTCACACTCCCTTCTGCAGGCAGCCGGTCACCTGCGGAGCAGAGTGTTGGGGACAAGCTCCCATTTCAGCATTTTCAATTATTTTTTGCACTTCAAGACTTTTTTTTTAAAAAAGGAGTTAACAAATCTTTACCTTTGCCTAGATACTTTCTTATCTTCAGTGAGAAAGGGTACCTCAATATTTTAAGACACACTATGAAAAAAAGACTCAGCTGCTGCGAGTTTGGTGTTTTTATTTTCATTGTTTTGTGAAAAGTTTCTTTGTGCAAAATCTTGGGTTATATGCGTATTTTTCTTCAGATAATGAGTATACCGCCTAGAAAGTACACTGTTTCTGTATCTAGGCAAAGGTAAAGATTTGTTAACTCCTTTTTTAAAAAAAAACAAACAACAAAAAAAGAAACAGTGTACTTTCTAGGCGGTATACTCATTATCTGAAGAAAAATACGCATATAACCCAAGATTTTGCACAAAGAAACTTTTCACAAAACAATGAAAATAAAAACACCAAACTCGCAGCAGCTGAGTCTTTTTTTCATAGTGTGTCTTAAAATACTGAGGTACCCTTTCTCACTGAAGATAAGAAAAGTTGTTAGTATCCCTAATCCTAGTTTTCCGCAAACCATAATTAGGCATTTCCTCGAAATAGGCAAATTGTGATTTGTACTGGTCAGCAAAACAGGAATACAGGCCAGCATCAAGGCTGTTTTATATTCTTTGTTTCCTGGCAAGTGTTGCAATGTGTTCTGTCATATGGTGTTCCATCTTAGGCGTAATGAGGCTATAATGACGTTCCTGTCACAAATAATGTAACAACTTGTAATGCCACTAGTTTTTCTGTAGAATAAGTAATGATTAATCATTTTTCTTTAATGTGGAGGATTAAAATGCTTTCTTGTAGCAATTTGAAAGGAATTCTCCCCCAAGTTTTAGGTCATTTTCTTTCTTTTTTCTTTTTTTCCATTCTAAAACTAGGAGCTAAAAAGCAACAGAAAAATAATAAATACCATAACAAGTCTCCTAGGAAGCTATTAATAAAGTATTATGGGTGGGGGATATACACACAATGAGGTACAGAACTAATTACTGTTAAAAAGTAACTTTCTAAGCTCTTGGCTTAATTCACACTTAGTCAAAATGCTTAGAGCAGACCTGTTGAAATAAATGAGCCTAGAGCAGGCTCATTCATTCAATAGCCAATGGAAGGGGATACATGATGAAATTCAAAGAATCTGTAAAATGAACTTTGAAATGAAGCAAAAAGATGAAGCAAAAGATGACTTCCTGAGAGCATGGAGAGCTACTGGAGAGGTATGTTGTCCTCCAGTTGTTGTTGGAGAGCAACCCCCATGATTGCTCACCATTGGCCCTTTCCGCAACTCACTGTCTTTTGGCGCTGGGGTGCGGGGATCGCACGAGCAGCCTCCAGCAAGAGGTTCTCGCATCCCCACTGCTTCAGCTCTACAGAAGCTGCCTGCTCCCGAGCAGGTAGTGCAAGAGCCTTGCCTCTTCCTTCCTTCCGCAGCGCAGCCTGGGAGTTTCCTAGGCTGCGCTGGGGCAGGAAGCGTGACCGCCGTGGCTCCGGAGGCTCCGCAGGCACGGCAAGTGCGTGCAGGGCCCTAGAGCAATGCGTGATCATGCACCATTTTCAGCTGAAAGCCAAAAATGAAAAAATGCATGAGCAGTGCCTGCCCTACCCTGGAGCGTCGCGTGATTGTGAGTGCGTTGTGCAGATCACTTCTCACAATCGTGCGACGCTCCAGGCGCCCTTTCACATGGCAAATACCGTGCGAAAAGGGCCATTGTCTATGCTGGCTGGGGCTGATAGGTGTTTGAATCCACTGATATAAAAAAGTAGTGTATACTACTTTTTCTGTGCAGGAAGCAGCATTTTCTGCACAGAAAGTAATATTTCTTTGCAGAAAGAACTGTTTCTTATGAAGAAAATGCAGTAACTAGGGCTTTATTCTGTGCCAAATTTGCATGCAGTTGATTTGGACAGAAAGCAGCATTTGCAGTTCAGGAAACTGTTTTTTCTGCACAGAAGATACTGTTTCATTGTAGAAGTGTTATTATCTGCACATAATAAATTTGTTTCCTGCACAGAAAATGTTGTTTTATAAACAAATGTTGCCCAGAATAAAACTTGATTTGTCAATATGCTTCTAATACTGTGCAGCTTTTTAAAAGATTTTATCACAGTGAACAGAAAATTACTAAAGTTACTAAAGTTACCCACTGCTTTCTTCAAGAAGAAAATCAGTGAAGAGTTCCATCTCTAGCTTACATTGATGGCAGCAGCTGCCCACAGTTTTCGACAAGGTGGTTTTCATGCAGTCCTACACGGAGATGCTGAAGCTTAAATCTAGGCTCTGTTAAAAAGCAATGGTTCTCTCAATGAAAGAGTTCAGTTCTCAGTTCCTTGCGAGGTATATGTTGTATTTCACATCTCTGTTTCTGGACAGGGGTGAGTCCTGCAAAAGACTGCTGGTTATCAGTTTGAAGAAAATAGTCCAGCAATCTGTGGAGGAAATTAACAATCCCGTCTTGGTCTAACCTGTTCCCATGCTTTTCCAACCACAAGCATGGTTTTATGCTCTTGATCCTTGCTGCTTATGTATCCCTTTAAGTATTACGTTTCTATCCTAGCTGAACTCATTGTCTCAAGGAGGCTGAATGTAGCCCTTGATGCTTGTGGAAGCTGTATGTACTTGTGTTGCAAAAGAGAAGCACGACAAATCGAGTTAAGGGACAGAGAGGCAGCATGAACTCTGGAAACGTCCTTGCTTTGTGGGTTTTAAATTAGACCCTAGCAATGTTATTGAAGGCATATTTTTAAGCTGGGGCACTTTTGTGTTTTTGTTTTTTCTCCTTCTGAAATATTCATACCGCTTTGCATTATTCGGGAAGCAAGTACAATTTTCCCCAGCGATACCCCATGATCTGCCAGCCTCCTGCTGTCTATTGTCATTGTGTCTCACAGTCACGCAGTGGCCTGAGGTGCAGCTGGCACTCCTGGACCCCCCTCCAATGCCCATAACTCTAAAACTACATGACATCTTAACCTTTATAAAAATTTCTTCACGACAGCGTTTAAAAACACCCAAATCTTTCTTGACCTTTACATCTTAGTGAAGGGGATTTTTTTATTATTGTTTTTAAATTGATGTTACAATATTCTAACCCCCCTCCCCTCAGATGTGGCATTTTTAAACTACTTCAAGAGGAACTTTGCTTTACCTTTCCCATCCTGTTTCAGACCCATCATTAATCATGGAGGAAAAATGCTCCAGACGTATACCTGACTTTATAATGTTTTTTTATGTTTCTGACATTTTATATCTATCAGCTGAAGGGAAGTTCTTGTCTCTTTCATTTAGAATCTGTTGGGCTGCTGCTGGATTCGAGGCCTGGCTTCCTCTTTAACTTCCCATAAGGATTACTATAGTATTTCTCTCTCTCTCTCAACAAAGTAGTGACTTTTATGTGTTTGAATACAGGCACAGGTGAATTAAAGGAATCTTCCATGAGCACTGGAAGGTCAGCAGGGCCAGCAATCCCATTATAGCAAAGATGAGGCACCCCCTTCAGGCAGTGGAACATGACAGTGGTGAATCACACTACTGTCCCTCCATTCTTCTAGAGAGCCTCACTGGCCATCTTCTTACTGAAGCAAATTCAACAGTCAGAAAGCAGCCAAGAGGGCTCTATAGAATAGTTCATTGCTGGGCTCCAGAAAGACATTCTGGTCATTTCCCTGCTGTGTCTATGCCACAGTAGAGAAACAGGCAGCACGCAGGTTCCCAGAACTAACAAGGGCCCAAATGCCTTGCTTGGAGGATTCCATGGAGCAGGGCACTGTGGGCAGGATGACTATGATGATTGCTGGTGCCATGAAGGCATAGGTGGCACCCCCTACTACTCTACTCACCCTTGAGAAAGGTATGGAGGGATGAAATTTGTGAAGGGATGAAGCTGGGCGTTAGTGCAATGGGCACATCTCTTCATTCTTTCATAGAATCATAGAATCATAGAAATGTAGAGTTGGAAGAGACCACACGGGCCATCCAGTCCAACCCCCTGCCATGCAGGAACACCCTCAAAGCACTCCCGACACATGGCCATCCAGCCTCTTCTTCAAAAATCCTCCAAAGAAACAGACTCCACTACACTCCGAGGCAGCATATTCCACTGCCGGACAGCCCTGACTGTCAGGAAGTTCTTCCTGAGGTTCAGGTGGAATCTCCTTTCCTGCAGCTTGGATCCATTGCTCCTTGTCCTGGTCTCTGGAGCGGCAGAAAACAAGCCCTCTCCC
Organism: Cyclura pinguis; assembly: GCA_030412105.1. Classification (NCBI taxonomy): domain Eukaryota; kingdom Metazoa; phylum Chordata; class Lepidosauria; order Squamata; family Iguanidae; genus Cyclura; species Cyclura pinguis. The sequence goes on along the minus strand of CM059602.1, from coordinate 102,227,691 downwards.
TCCTCTACATGGCATCCCTTCAAATATTTAAACATAGCTATCACGTCCCCTCTTAACCTTCTCTTCTGCAGACTAAACATACCCAGCTCTCTAAGTCTATCCTCATAGGGCATGGCTTCCAGGCCTCTCACCATTTTGGTCGCCCTCCTCTGGACCTGCTCCAGCTTGACTATGTCCTTCTTGAATTGGGGTGCCCAGAACTGGACACAGTATTCAAGATGAGGTCTAACCAAAGCAGAGTAGAATGGTACCAGTACCTCCCTCGATCTAGACACCATACTCCTATTGATGCAGCCGAGAATTGTATTGGCTTTCTTGGCTGCCGCATCACACTGCTGACTCATGTTCAGCTTGTGGTCTATTAAGACTCCTAGATCCCTTTCACACGTACTGCTATCCAGCCACGTGTCTCCCATCCTATAGTTCTGTATTCCATTTTTTCTACCTAAGTGTAGGACCTTACACTTCTCTCTGTTGAATTTCATTTTGTTAGTCTTGGCCTTTATTAGAGACCAATGAGCTTACGGAATTCCAGCTTAAAATGAGTTCATTGGCTGGAAGTTCTTAGTAGGTGGGACTATAAAAACAAGTTCAGCACTGATATAGAGTCAGGCAGTCCTGTATGAAGTGCGAAGGAGAATCTGACGGACTTATGGAGATGTTCAGAGGGGACTGAGAGAAGCCTGAAAGACAAGGGTAGCAACTAAGAGCTGAAGAAGATGAAATAACCAACTCAAGGACTGAAATTATTGAAGGCAAGATCTGGAAAAGGTCTGATGTAAATGTGAAGTGGGAGACTCCCAAGGCAATGTTCATGAGGGAACTGCAGAAGAAGAAGTGACAGTGGGCTGCAGTGGACAATTTAAAGTGGCCAGTTAAAATACAATTCAGCGTAATGCAAATATGCAATGCAAATACGTAACATACCTGGGGCCTTTTGGATCCTCTCCATTTTCCTTTCTGACAATGCCAAAATGAGCCTGATTTTAGATGAATCCAATGTGCACATCTTCACATGACTGAGTCATGTTACTGTCTGAGACAGAACAGCAAACACACACACACACCATCACTATATTCATGTGTACAGTGCTGAAGGCCAGTCAAGTTATTTTCTCTACCTTTTCTTACAAGGATGTTTCTGTTTCTTTGGGTTTAAAAATACATTAATAATAAATAAATAGCCAATAGTTTCTGACCCTTTCATGATGCCTAGAATTAACTATCTGAGGTGGTCACTACACTCTGTGTAATGATAGGACTGGCCCTGCAAAATGTCACAGGTCATTACCTTTCTGATAAGCTACATATCCAGGCTCTCCACATAGTATGCATAGATTGTGTTGTGAAATTCACAAAACCAGAGCAGCAAAACGAAGCATTCAGCAGCGGGGTTCACCCTTCTCCAAAGGGAAGGTTAAAGCAAAATTGCTTTTGGGGAAGTACCAACTCCTGCAGACATCACACTTGTTGGTCATTCCTTTCAAACTATATTATAGTCATGAAGTAGAACTTCTGTAGGGAAAAACAAGTGCTGCATTTATTACAGTAATTCTACATTCATAAAATATATTTCATATGGGGAGGAATTTACACAAGGGGTAATGTGATTTTTCCCTTTATCCATTATTTATAGTAGCTTAATCCAGGTGCAATAGGTTATTTTTTTTTTTTTATTCTTCAGTTTCATAGCGACAAAACACTTCAGTATTTCTAATTTATTTCTGCTTACAATACAGATGTTCTCAATTGTGTTCCTAACTACATTTCAGCTGTTATGGTCGTTTTTATTTGTTTGTGTCAGCATGCGTGCTGAAGTCAAATGCACAATACACAATTGTTAGATTTTGAGGAGCCTGTAAAAAGCTTCTGATTATTTAGTTATCAATAAATTAAAGTATAATATCTGAGTCATTAGTGGATTTAGTCTCCAAGTGATTTCCCTGCAGCTTATATAGCTCCATGTATAAGAATCTCATATTGTCACATAAAAGTTTCATCTTGCATTTATTCAGGGAGGCCATTTAGAAACAACATTTGGGTTGCGTCCTGTAACTAAATTTCTGAGCTGTTGACAGAATATTTTAAAATATACTTAATTTAGAGGACAATCTATATTCTTCCTTATATACAGAGTGAAGTGCAGAGTAAAAGAGCAGTCAACCCTACCCAGACCATGTTTAAGATCATATATGATTATTCTTTGGGTACAGCTGGGTATCTGGTGCCTATGAAGTATGAAAAATAACCACAGCATATGTTTTGAAAACAGTAATTTTTGCATCTGCAAAATCCTATGGCCCCCAAAACCCTAAGGCCCAGCAGGGACAATAGGAATCATCAGATCATCCCCTCCATGATTGGAGAGTTCCAGTCATAAAAGAGGAGATCTTGGATTCACCTTCACCCGCCTTGCCAAAAATTCTGCATTATTTACCTTCTCCATGTTAGACCCCCAATGTCAGGAAAGGTTGACACACTTGAGGGTAGCCCTGGATCTGTGGGAACTCTTCGAACATGCCCCAGATACCTGTGGAAATAGATTATCATATTGCCTGAGGCTGTCATAAAGGCCATCCCTCTCTTTGAAAAAACAGGAGGGAAATAATATGGATGAAAAAGCCAGAAGAAGGAAACATTGTTCTCCCTCACTTCAACCCTGCCAGTAGGAGCTCCAGTATATTACACTTGCTTAGCACAACACAAGACCGCAAAGCTAGGGGTGGAGGAAAGTACAGCATTCTGTCAGAAGCTCCTTCACAATGTGCAGTAGGATTCTATGCATTTTATATCTCTATCCCAGGCAGTAGACTAGAAATGATTAAATTGTTATATCTCCTATCCTGACACCTGAAACTGTACCCCTTCAACCAGCATGTGTAGTGTTTAGAATTAGATCAAATCCCTACAATGGGCCATGAAGTTCAGCAGGTGGGTGACCTCGGTTGATCACTTTCTCTCTGTTTAAGCTGCTCACAGAGTGTCTGTGAGGATGGGAGGGACACCTGGAGCCATCCAGTCTGGGCTTCTAGGAGGAGAGGGGATATAAATATGAAGATAATAGGTGTGATCAAGAAGTTCCTCATAGAGCCTCTTATAACATAGACACTCCTCTCATCCCTGATGGTTTGCTTCACACATTCTGCTCCTACTCCAGGTGCAACATAGGCAAGGGTCCTTCACAGATAAAAGTCCATCATAGGCAAATATTCTTTACCAAATATGGTGAAGTTCTTTCAAAGGTATTTTACAGTCTTTGAGCTACCTAAGACATCTTGGACTTGCCCAGTTCCTGAATCAAAGAGGCCTCCTTGAGATGTGGCTCCTTTATTCATAACACATTCAATAGGTGGGGGTCACAATAACATGAGACACTTCAAAAGCACAGGAAATGCAGGGTAACAGTGAATAAATATATCAGGTTTGAACTTTAGTTAACACAAAAGCTTCCAAATGCTTGGACTGTTATTTTTCCAAAGGGTAAAAAAAAATGCTTGGGGGTTGGGAACATACAAAAGTTCAACCAACAGCATCTGTAATTAAGTTGGTGTGTTAGTTTATACAAACAGCATTTTGTATATGCTAACTAATAAGATGTATACTGCACAGTTCTGTGATCTCAAGGCATGAAATATGAGGGCCCCACAGCATTCCCATTAAATTAAATGAGAATGCCAAAAGATCATTACTATTTGCACCACAGAAGTGTTTCATGAATGGCACCACTGTCATGAAAATCCTTCTGTAATGGCTAGGGAACACATTAGCTTTCTCCCTGGACAATCAAACCTGAATAACCAACTCTAACAGCAATTTTCCTAATGTATTTGTTTCCTCTTTTTTCATATTCTAAGTTCCGTCATGAAACTCAGCCGTGCCTCCTGCTTCTCCTGGCTGGCTCTTATTCTCCTCTGGGGGTGAAATAGAGACTCTTTTATTTGCACATGTTAGAAGATGGATTTAATAAATAGCAGAATCCAACATCAGAACAGAGAAAGAATACTTTCATTGTGACAAATGGAGGCCATGAAAGGCTCATAGCATAAAGATATTCTATCTCTTCAGTGTACAGATGCCATAGAAACTGGTCCATTTTAGCTGCTTCTTATCTTCTTCCTGGAGTACCTATTGTAACTGAGATCTATTCTACACATAAGCCCACTTTCAGGTGTTTAAAATTTGTAGCTTTGGAATGTAGGCAAGGATGCATACACCAGCTGCTCCACCAGCCTTACTGCCCTCGTAGGTGAAGGACTGTATCTGTGGAGGGCTGTACTGTCATTTAGCCAAATATGGTTACAGTTCTTCTTCAGGTCCTCCCTGTCCACACAGGATGGCTGGGGGTGGAGGTGCTGCACCTGAAATATGCATCTCCATCCTCCTTCCACCATTAGAGATTGAGCATCTCTGTAGTTGTTCTGATGTGCAATTTCTATAGATGTTCCTGGGCCAGTCTTCCATCCATGTGATTGTTCCTAATGTTTGGTTGATTGGTTTAATATTCCACCTCTCTTCTAAGGCCATTTCCACACTACACTGTTATAGTGCTATTATTCCACTTTCAACATCCAGTGGAATTCTGGGGTTTGCATTTTACTGGGGCCAAAGATTTCTCTGGCTAAATTGCAAACCGCAGGATTTCATACAACATTGAAAGTGGAATAATAGCGCTATAACAGTGTAGTGCAGAAATGGCCTCAGACTGGGAGTCTGTGTGGTTTACAACAAAGTTAATGGGGGGGGGGGCTAAAATGCATACAATATTACAATATAAATCCACAAATTACAAGATGAATAGACGATTGGATTAAAAGTAGCTAGGGCACTGCTGTAATTAACCAGGATTTATCTGGAGCACAACTTAAGAGTGCAATCAAACACAAATACTGGCTTGTTGAAAATGTTTTTTTGGGCCTAGATCAGCAGAAATTATACAGAATATGACTCTTTTCTGAAAAGTATCTGTGGGGAGGGATTTCTAACTACACAGTTACAGTACTGTGATTCTGCTTTGACTGCCATGGCTGCATCCTGTGGAATCCTGGCATATGTGGTTTGATGAAGGACAAGAGCTTTCTGGCTGAGAATTCTGCATGCCCTTCCCTGAACTTCAAATCTCAGGATTTCATGGGGTGGAATCATGGCAGTTAAAGTGGAAACATAGTGCCCTAAGTGTGTAGTGTGAAAGGGCCCCAAGAGAGAGATCTGTTACCATTCTACAAAATCAAAACTTACCCTGTGTACTGGGGGTCCCGGGAGGGACACCAAAATGTGCTCAACTAAAGGTGGGGAAAATTAGCTCAGAGCACTGCTTAGCGTTACGAGAGGCAGAGTAACGTAGCGAGATCTTGAACCCTATGTCTACAGGGTTGGGTTGAATCAAGGAGCACACAAAAGTTGAAACAATAAATGATGTTTTATTAAATACACAAGCAAAACAGTGTATGTGACACACTCATACAAGATAACTAAAGAAAATAAAGGTTGGAGTGGTATAGAGGGATTTTTAGGGGGGTTGCTGGTTTGGGTGATACTTCACCTGTTCTGAAGCCTGGAAAAATAGAGAGCGAAGCTGGGGTGCGATGTAGCTCAGCACGTGAAGCTGAGGGGAGGCTCGCCAAGCAAAGCGGCAGCAAGGCAGGATGAAACTCGGGAGCGATCCGAGGAAGATTTCGGAATCAAGGGTTTTTATAAGGAGAATGTGACTGCAGGCTATGCCGTACTTGGGGGAAAACAATAGATTTGGAGTTGGAGACAAAGCCTCCGAAAGGTCAGAATCTGAATGATTGAGTTATCGCAGAGGTTCTCAATAGAGTAGCCAGTATGCAAACGCAGAGTACTTGGGTATTGTATAGTTCACCCATCAAGCTGCCAGCGCGGGGCAGAGGCTCTTTTGTAGGTTGCGTGCATACCTAATTAGAGTACTTGCCTGGAGGTCTCCCAAAGCAGCAAGTCAGCTATTTCTGGCCTGCCTGTATTGTTGTTTGAATATTACGGCAATTAACGGCCGAGCTTGGTGGCGTGCTTGTCCGGTGGCCTCGCAAGCACGTGGAAGGGAATAGAGAAGTGAAGCCAAATTGTGATATCAAAAGGATATCCTTTAATATCCCCAAAGCTTGGACTAGCCAGGGCAGTAACAAAACTAAACTATTAAAAAATAAGACATTTGGACATGAATGGTAGTGTTGCAACATACTGCAAGATAAGTCAGAGCTAAGATATTGCTGAACATCCAGATCTTTAGTTTGCTTGAAGACAGCCCCACACTGTAGTGGCTTAAACTTCTGACAGTCTTTCTTTTATTTCATTAGAATAAGAGGAAAACAAATCCTTGATTCATCTAAAAATAGAGATCAAGAGAGCATTAATTTTCTTACCCATTACCAGTCACTGGAAGCCTATGGGCAAAGATGTATATAGTAAGACTTCTTGGCAGCAGAACTGCTTTGACAAGTACATAGCTCATGATGAACTTTGCTATCACATGCTTAGCGAGCTCCTCACAAATCTTTTTACTTGTTAATCATTATTGCCTTCATGTTGTCTGGATAGAATTTCTTCCACGTCTGTCATCCCTATCTCATTTCTACCAAGCATTAAGAAATAGCAGCAATGAAAAACCAACAATTAGGCTTCATAGGTCACAGTAGCTCCTGGAGGGCTTCATATCTCCTAGACCTTGGGAATTCTACACACGATGTTCTGTGGCCTGGAAGGACATTGTAAGATGCAACAAACTCAGCAAGAACAGATAACACACCCACCATTTACTTAAAAAATAATCAGTACTGCTATAACAGAATGCCAAGGTCTGAAAAGGGACAGATTGCTGGCTAGAAAAGTTCAGGACAACAAATGATGAGGAAAGGAGATTAAAAACAGCCTTCTAATGATCTCTTGTAAAATACAGGATCAGCCTGTGGGGTTTTAATATCAAGAAAAATGAATCTTTGCTCTCCTCGTGTAAAGATAAAAGTATTGCTAAGTGGTTGCTGTTATCAAGAAGTCAAGGAGAGCTTTGCCAAAGTTAAGCCAAGGTGCACATCATTAGCTTTTCTTAAAAGCAGGGGACCAAGTGCTTAGAGCTTTAGTGTCCAAAATATCCATAAGTGAACATGAAAGAAGATGGTGGATACATACACTGTTTGAAGTACACTCAGAACCTTGACAATATATGATGTTGTGTGAAATATTAATAACAACATGACAATCCAGAAACCTGGATTTCAAGATATACCATTGGTATACCATTACATTGGCAAAAATCTTACTTGTGATAATCTTTCCATTTTTTTTTCTAAAAATGAATTGAGCTTTGAAAGAGACCTTAATGGGTTGGATCCAGACTTCATCATACCAAGACCATTTCCTCACTACACTGTTATAGTGCTATTATTCCATTTTCAACATTCTATGGAATCCTGGGGTTTGCAGTTTAGGGAGAGGCCTTTAGAATTCTCAGCCAGAGAGGTCTTTGGCCTCAGTAAACTACAAACCTCAGAATTCCACAGGATGTTGAAAGTAGAATAATAGCACTGTAACAGTGTAGTGCGGAAATGGCCTTTGAGTAGACCTACTGAGATTATGCCCTAATGATTTCAGTGTGTCTACTGTAAGTATGCAACCTATTTATGGTTGAAAATCCGAGATACAAAACAGCAACAAAGACACAGAACAATCCACAATTCACCTTTCACCCCTCTGTTAATATGATTATTTGAACTAATAACATTTACATCAAGATCTTTGATGTAAAACTTGTGCTGTTTTGAGCTAACTTTTTGGTTGTATAAAAAATAACATTGCCACTTTTAAACAAATTTCAAGAGTACAGCTTAAACTACATGAGTGACATGAAAAGCATCTACCTAGTGATCAGATATTTAAACCATGTTCCATGTGCATTCTTGCCATTCCTCCGTACTTTATAACGGGTGTGCTTGAATGTGTGAATCAAAAGTGGGAAATCTCATTCAGCCCTAGAGCTGCATTCTGCTTCAGATAAGTTCCACGTTCCAGTGGTGGATGGAACCAAATGAGAAAATATTAGCATGTTTTAGCTTAAAGCTCTTCAAGCCAATAATTAAGGCTTCAGAGAAGCATTTTAGCCTTTTAGAATTGTGGAAAAATTGGAGAACCACCAAGTAGTGGTGTCATAAGGTAGAGAGTAGAGTCTTCTAGGGAAACCCCAAAAGTCTAGATTGGGAATTCAGGACGGCCAAATTCAGCCCCATAATCTGAGGTTGCCCGCTCTGGATGTAAACTAAATCCACTGAAATGCACACATAGCAGCCTCTATTGTCATGTATGTTTCCTCCCATTGCCTTAGTGCATAAATGTTGTTTTTTCTGTACATTTCAATCAATGTTATGCTCTGTCTTGTAATAAGTTTGATTCTCCCACATTATTCCTCTTTTTTTAATTAAAAAAAAGTACTTGTTCCCACTTATAGGAACATAAATTGGAGGTGAGCTGTATGAACAGCAGAATCATCTGGGATTACTCTTGCTCGACAGTGTCACTTCAAATTATAAACCTACATCCCGCATCTATAATTGAAGAATCACATGAGAATGTCACTTGGGGTAGGGAGTTACATCCAAAGAATATAGAAAATAGCCTAATCCATGTTGTGTACTAGTGTTTATCATAGCTCCCCAGATGGATGGATGGATGAGTTAAGGCATTTATTTGTCACCTCTCACCCCCACTAGTGTTCCCAAGGTGGGGCATATGAGTGGAAACACTTTAAAGCATTACATTAATGAATATAAGCCAATCGAAACACTTCTCTTTGAAACTCTCCTAAAACCAGACAGTTCAGAAACCAGTCAGTCATACCTGTTTTTATGATCCAAAGGCCAAGTGCAATAGCACAGTCTTCACTGCCTGTCAGAAACTCAGAAAGGATGGGAACAATCTGAACTTCCTTGGGAGGGAGTTCCACAGTCAGGGTGCTGCTACAGAGAAAGCACTGTCATTTGTGCCCACTAGCCTAGCCTCAAGGAATGATGGAACACGTAACAGGGCCTGCACTGATAATCTTAGATTTCAGGAAGCCATATATGATAGGAAGCATTTCTTAGGTATTTTATTTTATTTATATCTCACCTTTCTCCTGGAGTGGGACCACAGCCTCAAGTTATACAGGACTTTATAGATCAATACCAGCACCTTGAATTGAGCTTGGGAGCAATGAGAAGAGTTGCCATCCAGAGAAATTTTAGTTGGCTTACACTGGTTGTGGCTGCCACATGGAAGTCATTTGAAATCTCTCCACAAATCTCTTTTACAAATATAGGCAATGTCTATCACCTTTGTGGAGATGCCATTATATCACTACCACCCTTTTTGTTTTATCTCCTTAAAGATATTAGGCATCATCCATGTATTTGTTTGAAAGTTTAGTACTGTCCTGACCAATGGGGATTTTACTTCTCTTCAGACGAAGATGCATGGCTCTTGTAGGTTTTGACATCTGATTATCATGGTGCATAAAATACCAGCCTTGCAGTATCCAAGTGACTTGAACTCTGACAGGCACTAAAAGTGACACACATGAAGTGACACTGGCCACTGATGTAGCAAGCCCATCTTGCTTCCAAGTGACACAAGCAATCAACAATACTCAAGGTGATACTGGTGTGAAGTTGATTGTGATGACAAGATGCGTGGGACAGTGTGCTGACAATACACAAACTAGTGGAAAATGAGTTATGACTCATCAGCTGGTTAATGAGTAGAAATGTCAGGTGCCTTTTCCTCCTCCTCTTCCTCCTCCTCCTCTTCTATTTCTATAGTAATTATATTCCAATTATCTGTTTAGAAGATGCAATACAATATACCTGTACTGGAAAAAGACATGGTACAGTGCAACTTCAAGTACAGCATGGAAGAGATCTAGACAAGGTTGAGATATTTAGGCCTGGTTCACACCTAGGTATGTATCATATCTGTACTTGATAAATGGAACCTTAATATGTGGATAGCATTGGCCTAAATTCAATGTGACGTTGTTGCATGCCATGGTACATCATTCGCGTCCCATCTGGCCTTACAAGCTACCCAAAAATTGGCTCTAAGTCATTTTTCAACTTTCTGGAGAAGGTTTTGAGGTGCATGGGAAAGGAGAGTGCAGTGAGACTGGGTACCATCTCCATTTACTGGATACCATTACTCCACTGAGGAATAATGTTGGATAAAGCCCATTACATCAGAAGTTACATTAGATCTGTTCTGTGTTGTCTGTCATGGCCATTTGACCCATGAAAGCCATGCCTTATTAGTGCAATTATGAGGTGATAACTGTGCATGTGTGACCCCAGCCCAAAGAGGCCTGGAAAAAAATGTGTGTTTTTTTAAAAATTGTGCTGGCTTGTATCCACACAGGAAAGTAAACACTAACATATTAACATGTTCTAGCTATTTGAATAACCAAGGTCAATGACAGAGGCTTCACTCTTCAGATCCCTGTATTTATGATATATTTGTCATTCTAAAGGATCAGTTTGTGAGATCATGTTCTTTTGTTCTGGTGTTTCCTAACACTGGAACTGGACAGTTCTTTTCACTATCATTTGAACTTGGTGATCAGGATTAAAATCTTCAGTGTGATTCTGTTTGCTCCAGATAAACTGGATGCCTGCAACTGAGCAACAGCTATGACATTTGCACAGATGGTCCTCTGGTGCCTAAGATCTGTCGGGCTATGGCAGAGGAACCTAGCTGAGAAAGCCATTGGAGTGGGAGGTTGCAGAGTGGGTGACTAAGCCATAGGCAGCTTGAGTCTCATAAAACAGAGCCCATGTTATCTTTGCGCTAGATGTAATAACAAGTCATTAAAATGGCAAGGGACTGTGTAATGATTTTGCATCAGATTATGATATTTCATCCAAGTTTATAATGCCTGGATTGTTTTACTGGTTAGGGAAGAATCCATTTGTTGAGTCAGATCTGTCATGGCAGAATTAGACAAATATCTACAATCCACTTGGCCTTCCCCAGGCTATCATGCCCTGCATTTTGGAGGCCTTGGACACTCCTAGATTTCTTGGAAATGGTTGCACAGGGGAAACTTGCAAGTATATTGTTGCTTTGCATCATCTTGTGCATCTTTCCCAGGCCTCTGAAAATGAGGACAGGAGGTTCATTGTTGCTATATGCCTTCAAATCATTTCCAATTTATGGAAAACCTAAGGTGAACCTATCACATTTTTTTTTAAAATTGTCCTGAGAGTGTTTGCCATTGCTTTCCTCTGAGGCTGAGAGAGTGTGACTTGCCCAAGGACACCCAGTAGATTTCCATGGCCAAGTGAGAATTTAAACCCTGGTCCCCCAGAGTGCTAGCCCAACACTCAAACCAATATGCTGTGCTGGCTGTAGAGATTTCTTACTGAAATGCAGAATATTGACTTCAAAACTAGTGTTCTCAGCTGTCTACATTCCTGTCTCTTAGTGCTTGCAAGTTTGCTGTGAGGTCTGTACAAGATCAAAGGCTTTCTTTGTGCCTGTATCCTCTCTAAGCCTAGGATACATAAACAGAGGACTATCTTTAATATCATAGGTAGTCAAACAACAAACCCCATTGTCAAATGTCTCTGTTGAGTTGGTCCCCCTAAAAGAGGGATTCAAAATTTAGTGCTGTGAGAGGCTGGACTGAGCAATACTAATTACAAATGGGACCTGCAACAAGCTTTACAATGTTGAATACTGCTAGCATGCCTGTCAGCTATAGTATCTTAAAAGTAAGTGGTAGAATGGCAGTTTTTGCACCCATTATGCCCAGAACCAATACCCTTTTTATCCCCATTGGCTAAAACCATTTCTTTCTTTCCTGGAAACTTACTGTGGACCAGCAGCCAATGGCATGCAGACCAGACTTACATATTAACTGACCTTAAATAATGCAGTCAGCTGATATGTGATCTTTTGAGGGCAAAATTGTAAGTGGAGAATCCATTTTTCCTACCCCAACTTTAATTGCTTGAGTTTAACTTAATAATATTTGGTTTGCCCACACACTGCATCTGTGGTCCACCACTCTGAGTAGCACTGTTCTAGGCTACTTCATTCCATTCCCATTCCACTTATTTCTGGCAAAAGGGTCTGTCAGTACTCTGAAATGAGCACCCACTGGGTTGGTGTGTGAGGGGAGTCTCTAAAAGTATGTGAATCATGCAGCCCCCTGACACTGCTGAACTGCAGTTTCAGCATTCTTCACCACGGACTATGCGGTCTAATGCTGCTGAGAACTGGAGTCTACAACATCTGAAGGACTGCCACCCCATGCTAAAAATTCTTTGCGCTTTTGTAAATCTTGGATTTTCCCCATTCCAGCCGATACATCTATCTCTCTGTGTATGGCTGGAAGACACTTGCAAAGTGTTGCCAGGTCATCAGGAAGTTTGATTCCCCAGGAATCCCAATCTGACTGTGTATGGAGGGTTCCGTTTTGGTTCCAGAAAGATCTACATTTGGAGAATAGTTTTTCTATTAATCTGTAGACTGAAAATCAAGTCAATTTATTTTAATTATTTAAGCTGATCCTTAAGAAAGGATGATGGTGAGCCAGCAAAGAGCAAGGTGTTTTTTGTCCTGGGAATTTGATTGCTGCCTCCACCCTGTCCCTGTGAAATCTTCTGACATGTCAGTCAGTGCAAAGTCAGAGCTTCTCAGTAGCAGTTCAAAGTTCAGACCTTTTCAGCAGGGAGAGGGGACAGGGCCAAGGGAGGGTTGGGGCTTGAGGGATAAGCTATTGGGCTAACTTGGAAATCTCCTCCTTCAGTATTCTCTGAATACTGAAAAGTCTTTTTGGCCTCCTCCTCCTCATCTAATATTTCTGTGAGTTGCCCAAACATTTCCACAAATAAAAAGAGGGTTCTTGCAAAGGAACTAGTAAAATATGGGTTGGACAGGGCTACTGTTAGGTGGATTTGTAATTGCTTGACTGACTGAACCTAAAGGGTGTTCACCAATGGCTGTTTTTCATCTTGGAGAGAAGTGCCTAGTGGGGTGCCACAGGGTTCTGTCCTAGGCCCAGTGCTATTCAACATCTTCATCAATGACTTGGATGAAGGAGTAGAGGGCACACTGATCACATTTGCAGATGACACCAAATTGGGAGGGGTTGGTAATACCTCAGAGGACAGGATCAAATTTCAAAATGACCTTGACAGATTGGAGAGCTGGGCCAAAGCTAACAAAATAAATTTCAACAGAAAGAAATGTAAGATCCTACACTTAGGCAGAAAAAAATGGAATGCACAAATATAGGATGGGGGACACGTGGCTGGATAGCAGTATGTGTGAAAGGAATCTAGGAGTCTTGGTAGATCACAAGCTGAACATGAGTCAGCAGTGTGATGCAGCAGCCAAGAAAGCCAACACGATTCTTGGTTGCATCAATAGCAGTATGGTGTCTAGATCAAGAGAGGTAATGGTACCACTCTATTCTGCTTTGGTTAGACCTCATCTGGAATACTGTGTCTAGTTCTGGGTACCTCAGTTCAAGCTGGAACATGTCCAAAGGAGGGAGACCAAAATGGTGAAAGCTGTGGAAGCCATGCCCTATGAGGAACGGCTTAGGGAGCGGAGTATGTTTAGTCTGCAGAAGAGAAGGTTAAGAGATTAGCCATGTTTAAATATTTGAAGGGATGTCATGTCGAGGAGGGAGCAGGTCGTTTTCCACTGCTCCAGAGACTAGGACAAGGAGCAATGGATTCAAGCTGCAGGAAAGGAGATTCCACCCGAACCTCAGGAAGAACTTCTTGACGATCAGAGCTGTTCGACAGTGGAATATGCTGCCTCAGAGTGTGATGGAGTCTCCTTCTTTGGAGGTTTTTAAGCAGAAGCTAGATGGCCATCTGTTGGGAATGCTTTGATGTGTGTTCCTGCATAGCAGGGGTTGGACTGGTTGGCCCTTGTGGTCTCTCCCAACTGTATGACTCTATGATTCTGTGAAAGAGAACCATATATGCACTGGACCACCTTGAAGGAAAAGTGAATATTGGTATCATCTGCACTGCACAATGTCATCTTCAAGATGAGCATTCATGGACAGAAGCTTCCTTCATTTTGTTTTGTTTTATTTACAACACAAGCAGTCACTCTTACATCCAAAGTATCCTGTTGATATACTATACTCCTGATTGTGCTTTTTCCAGCATTGTGCAGCAGCAGCAAAGGGAGATGACAGCGTGTTGCACCTCTGAACAGCTTATTTGTCTTATGCCTTACTTCCTTCATGGGCACTGTGCCCATTTTTCCTCCTGCCACCACCATCTACACCAGCAAAGTTACACTAGAATAATGTGCCAAAAGTCTGCTGCCCTAAGAATGCTGGTGTGTGTGTGTGTGTGTGTGTGTACATTCAAGTTATTTGTTAACTGATCATGACCCCATGAATATTTGTAGGGTTTTCTTAGACAAGGAACACTCAGAAGTGGTTTGTCATTGTCTTTATCTGAAATGTAGCCCATACGACACCTGATATTCCCTGGTGGTCTCTGTTCCAAGTATTAACCAGATGTGACCCTGCTTAGCTTCCAAGATCAGATAGGGTCCTCTGGTGCCTTCAGAGGATTTAGATCATGTGCTGTTTTGCATGCTCATTATAAATTTCAGCATCCTTGGTGTAATCAAGAATCTTTACTTTCCTAGGTATGTTCTGAAATGAAATCTGTTCCTTGTCTTACATACTTCTGCAGTTTCGGGGCACTGCATGCCAAGAAAATCTAAAGCCCAGTGTTTCTTCAAATGCAAGCCAATGTCCCTTCTGAGTAGGTGGATGCTTCACTGTACAGGTTCATGGAAAGCCATGTCTGTAAGCCTTCACTCCATGCTAGATGGATGACTGAACAAGATGTGTCTAAGATAAATTTCATTTTCTCTCACTTGCTAATATGGCCAAGGCTTGGCTCACACCAGTATTCACCAACTGGGAAGACAGAGAAGGAAAGGCTTTGTAAGCAGTTGGTACAGAGAAGGCTCCAAGATTTTAATTTTGTTCTTGTTGTTGGCTAAAGAGCACCATTTTAATTAGGGAAGAAATAATCTCAGTGCTGGAAACTTTGTATTTTTAAAAGAAATGTGTTGCAGTTATAGCAACACCATTAACACTCTTAGTACATATTAACAGTCCTCAAACAACTCAGTCACTTGATGTGTGATTTTTTTTTTCAAAGAGAAATTGAAAGGGGGACTCCACTTTTCTCCCCCAGGTTTAATTGCTAATAAATTTTACTTTCTGCAGAAGGAAGAATGAGGTTATTTAATTTGCACACACACACTGCATCCATCACACTAGGTCATGATTAACAAAGAAGGTAAAAATATACTAGCTTTGCAAAAATTTTGAATCTCCATAATTGCAGCCTATTCATTTTGGTAGAGCTGCTTATAGACATCCTGACTGTAAAGTGAAGGCCTGCAGATGTGTATTGGACTGCCAATTACTATCCAGTAGTAAATTAAATATCTTAAGTCTACCTCGCAAAACATATTAAAGCTGTGGTTGATTCACATTCTGTTCTCATGCATACTACAAATGATCACTGATTCCCAGAACTTGGAAAGCTACTTTTGAAAGCGAGTTAGTTGCAACAGTTGGTTACAGTTCCAACATCTACAGAGTCGTTAGTTATTGTTATGGTTAGAAGTTTAAACAGGTTGCTCCTGTTTAAAACAGGTTTTTCAGAAATAAATAAGGAAGTTACTTATAGCTATTTTTTAAAAAAAATAATTGAACACTAGAAAGTGTAGCTTCTGGTAAAAAATGCACTCTACATCCATTTATCTCATTGTCACCTGAATATTTACAGCAGAGCACAAAATAGCAGCAAAAAGCACAGAACAAGATAGTACTGGAACTGTGTGATATTCTCCATAGAAGTAATTAAACTGTTGCTATAATACAGCAAAAGGAATGAAGGTATGCCTCTTTAAGCTACAGTGCTGATGGAATGCAATTATATTTTCATTAATGGGGAAAGGAATTTATTGAAATTATTTGTAAGTAGTTACTTCTAAACTCTGTTAATTCCACTGGATTAACAGAACTTGGACTTTTTTTTTTGTGCTGTGCTGGCACCTGCCACCTTAAAAAAAATCTTCCCTCATTCTGATTCCCATCATGAACAACATAACTTATGAAAACATCTTTTTAAGATGTTGTCTCCTGCCAGCGTCAGCATTCGTTCTTAAGAAGCAATGCTGATTTGAGAATACTGGAACCACACCAAGTAGGAAGACATTTTTCATATGTTTGCAACAGCGGGGTCAAAGTCAAGCAACAGTTTCTGTGATAGCAAATGCAATGCTGAGGTACGGTATAGACTGAAAGATTAATCCACCAGGCTGTTGGAAAGTCTGGCCGGCCCTACCATTGAGCATGAGACAGTTACTTTGGATCAGCAACAAATTATTGGAGGACAAATTATGGCTCTCACAGCCTGTCCTGCACCAACCCCGATTGTTATCCCAAAAGGTAGGTAATTCAGAGGTCCAGCCATGGTGCAAGTGCTTCTGTGGAACTATGGGGAAATATTAGCTCAAGGTGAGGCCTGTGAGAGGGGGGATCTTTCCACCTATGTATACCAGTACTAATCAGGGACACTAGTTGGAGATTCAAAGAATATTTTATTGGGGAAAATCACAAACACATACAAGGTTCAAGCCATCTCACAACCATACAAGGGAAACCAAAGGAAAGGAAGGAAAAATTGAATAGTGAGAAGTTGAGATGAAGTAGGCAATATTTACCTATCCCACAGAGAAGAGAGGAAGCAATGTGGCTCAGACCAAGGGTCTGAGGGTAGCACAAGAACAGGACTCTGAGCAGCAGAGTAATGGCCTAGGTCCAGTGTACTATGTGTTGTCTGGGTTTAAATACCCATTTTCTTCTCTGAAGGAGAAGGTGCTAATGGCTCTCTGGCTGAGCAAATGGAGTCTGGAATGGGCTAATGGCCTTAGCATTAGATGACAAAGCATTGATGGAAATCATGTTAGCTTCTTAATATCTGGGCAAGTGAGGAAACAAAGGAGGGTTTCAGAAGGAGGAGAAAACAGGTTGATGACCATCAGTTGCTCTATTGAGACAACTTTGTGCACTATTGTGTTGGAGGTTGAATTGTTCCGGAGATTATTGCAAGTTTATCAGCATGGAGCTTCCTGACTGATACACCTAGCCATGCCCTGAGGTCCCATCTGACCTACTTTTGGATGTGTTTAGCCAGTCCTCTTTGCCAGCATGGCTTTTCAGTGGTAACAGTGTATGATTTATATTTCGTGCCAATTAAATAATGTTCATTGTCAATTATATCATGGAATTGAGGTGTATGACATGGTAATACCATCAGAACCTCAGCTAGCCTGATGCCTTAGTTGATGTCAAGCATGCTTTCCCATTGCCAGTATTAAAGAAAGTGTTAAAGACCTGGGTACAGCTGGGTTTGTACATTAGATGGGAGGGGCCACCATCTTGTTCTTTTCTTGCCTTGGCTTTAAAACTAGGATAATGAGAAATCTCCCTAGAAAAGGGATGAGCAAAGTTTAGTCTTTCAGATGTTATACTGAAACTTCCAGTATTTCTCACCATGGCTATGGCCATTTCTGCACTACACTGTTATAGTGCTATTGTTCCACTTTCAACATCCTGTGGAATTCAAGGGTTTGTAGTTTATTGAGGCCAAAAATGTTCTCTGGCTAAGAATTCAAAATGCCCCTCTCCTAAACTGCAAACCCCAGGATTCCATAGGATGTTGAAAGTGGAATAATAGCACTATAACAGGCTAGTGCAGAAATGGCCTATGGTTCCTGAAGGTTCTAGTACAACAATATCTGGGGGATGCACTTTGCCTCCCCCTGCTCTAGAGCATCATTGACTACTTGTCCACCTGTATCCTAATTGTGTTGCAACTAAGCAGCTGCTCTCCTGTATAAACATACTCCCAAAAGTACATCTAGACAAGCTGCAAAGTATATGTTTCAAATATAGTAGAAATGGCTACTGCTATCCATTCTTGGTACTTCAAAGTATTCAAGGTCAATGCTCTGGCCCCAGGTTTTTGCAGCAAAAAAGCTCTGCAACTCTTTAAAGAGATACAGTACTTGTACCATACTGAAACAATGTAAGACTTCAAGGAAGCTGAACCTATCCTCAAAATAGGGGTAGATCCCTTGATAGCTCCTTTAACGTTTGGATTCAAACCTGGACAAGATTCACAGCCCCAGTGATATCCGAGCCACCAGCCTCCATGTCTGAAAGTAGCCCAAATGTTTCAGACATTGCATTAGCACGATCAAGTGCTACCAACTTGTGAGTTGAGGACAGGGACAAATGGACACAGGAGAAATGTTACAGGTTCTGCTATATGCACTGTTAAGGAGAAACAGATCTTCCCTAAACCCTGGTATTTTGTAGTGGTAGCATCATTGGTATAATACTGTCTAGTAGTAGTAAGACTTCCTCTCATGGCCCATTAGGTCTAAAATTAAATGCATATATATTTGCACTGTAAGACGATGTTAATGATTTATCTATATTTTATGTAGGTCAATAGATAAACATTAGCTTATTAATTTCCACTTGTATCCAACTCAGCAGAAGCATTTTTAGTTCCCAGCTATGTGGTCCTAAGCATTCTGCCAGAGGAGGGCAATCCGAGAATGAGATTTAGCATGGCTGGCATTACATCAGTTTGGATTGGATCCCCTGAAATCCAACCCCCCTTCCCCTAGAGACACCCCAGAGGTTACCCCACCAATAGATTCTTTCACTCTCATCAAATTCAATGGCCTTAAGTGTATTCTCAGTGGTGCCTCTGGACAAGGTTAGCAGAGGTTGGGAAAATTCTATTTTGGATTACAGTTCCCAGAACCTCTCAACCAGTATAGCCACTACTAGACGGGAGATACTCAGGGTCTTACCCCCAAATAGTAACTTTTCAAAACTCTTGATTTCACAAGCTGAATTTAATGGTTTTACAGTTGCCCTCTCTTCCTTAGACAGCTATGTGTATCACTTTGGTTGTGGGCATACAAATAATATTTCTCTTCTCCAGACACCATTCTGTGCTTTACATCTGTTCCTGTGCTCCTGATATTAGAGCAAAAGAAGAAGAAAAGTAATAATCAAAATGTATACATTTTCACATTTTAAACTCATTCAAATCTTAACACCATAATGACAAGAAGAAAATGGAGTTTGTTTCTGCTGCTGTGAGGCTAAATGCATGGGAATAAGCTCCATTTTTGTAGTACAAAAAGATAACACATTTTCAGGTTAAAAATAATAGCATGAGCTTCTGTAATCATGTACTGGTCCATCTATCAGTCTCTTTCTCACACCTCAACTATAAAATGTTTTTTTGAAAAAGAGAAGAAATAATACAACTTTGCTGGGTGTTCATTTAAGCTCCCCTGGGGCTGTAGGGCCCCAGATGTTGACCTCGAGAGCCAGCCTTAACTGCTCCTATCTCTGTGTTTATTCTGTATTTGACTATGGTCAATAATGCATGAGCAGCATTTTGGATATTGTAAGTACTAAGAATTACTAATAACACAAAGCTGTTGTGTTAGATCAAAAAAGTGTTTCCTGTATGTTGGATGTTTTCCCACCTCTTTTAGTTTCAAATATGTCAGCATTTGCTACTCCCATTTTTGTTCTCCTCGTTCAATAATGAATAGTTGCCATCACATATTGGATTAGGAAACAGATTATTCCCAGGGTTTTCTAATATGGAAAAACAGCTTTTGTGCTAGACAATAAAGCTAAAAGCATGATTAAAGCAGTGGCAGCGTATGCCTCCCTCTCATACCCCATTAGGTCTAAAATTAAATGCATACATGTTTGCACTGGAAGATGATGTTAATGATTTATCTATATTTTATATAGGTCAATAGATAAACATTAGCTTATTAATTTGCTATGTTGCAGATCTGCTTCGATTCAAATCAGTGAAATTTTTCTTAACATATGAGAACTGGGTCCTGAAATTTCTTGCATCTTTGTCTATTATCTAGATAGATGGATATATGGAGGAATGAATAATTAGACAGGTTTTAGCTGTGTCTCCACAAATTATAGTGTAATGCAGTGCTAGTTCCATGTTTGAGGGGACTTTGGATAAGATGCTCGTAGCCCCCACCCCACCCCCAAAAGGGTCCACATTCTCTTCATTACTGTTGCAACTCATACACCTATCCCTTCTGGTTTCATTGGCACCACCTCCCACAGAGAAATGGAAAGGAATGGCAAAGCTTATAGTTTCTTCTTGTTGCGCCTCTCACTACTGGTTTGCTCATGTGTTTCACACAGCAAAGAGGAAGGAATAGGTGGCTTAAGGGAATAGCAGCTGGGGAAAGGAGTAGCCCTGGTGGGTACCCAACAATGCTAGCCACTGCAACCAGCTCTGGTCTACACTAGTCTTGCCAGGTCATGGTGTTAGAGATGTGCAAATTGTTTGCCATTCTATTCATTTTACGTAAACCTGCTGCCTTGTACTTACTCCCACTTCCCTGGTTTTCACCACTATGCTATATTCCTTTGAATTACCTTGAATAAAGGCTGTAGTGGGGGGGGGGAGAGATACTTCTGGAGGCTTACCATCCTCCTACTTGTTATCTAGGGACATATAAAGCATGAAATTGATTGTCAAAGAAGTTATTAGATATAGATCATCAAGAGCTTCAAGGAATCACACCAGGACATTGCCCTCTTTCACACTGCACAATGGTAGCACTTTGATACCACTTCACTTGTCATGGCTTCATCCTATGGAATCCCTGGATCTGTAGTTTTATGAGGTGTTTAGGTTTTTCTGCCACTGAGCACTCAAGTCCAAACTATAAATCTCAAGATTTCGTGAGACAGAGCCATGACCATTAAAGTGGAATCAAAGTGCTATAATTGGGTATGGTGAGAGAGATCCTTGTTCCCCTCTATTACTTGGTTTATTAGTCTTCCCATGTAAAGATGGAAGCCCTTACCTAGAATGGTCAACTATCCCTCAAAAAGGGAAAACATCTTCCTTGACTAGGTGTCTTGTTCTCCCTGCCAGTCTATAAAATGGCAGATAGAATAAAACACCAAAGAATGACAGATGGTGCCCCCATAATAATGCTGAGGTGGAATCTGACTTGCATGTTCTGTCTCACTGCAGTTATTATCAAAGGGCTAGAAAGGATTTAATGTAACCTATTGTACAATCCTTCCCTGGTTGCTCTCTTGAGTCCCTTATGATTATTTCACTTCAGGGTTCTTATAAGTCAGTTGCTGAGCAAGTGGATAAACCTGGTTATTCCCACCAGTCGACTTAAGATTGTCTGATTTTTTTTATATCTAATGTTTAGCTGATCTGCAAATTTTGTGTTCCTTTATTTGTATTAAGAGGTATTTTTATCCAACCTGCCTTTAATTTGATGTTTCCATGTGTTAATGCTCTGTTAACTGTAATGAATGGTTAGATAAATACTTCCTCAAAATTCTTCATGGATTAGAGTTGGTTCTTCAAATAAACATATGGGCTGTAATATCATGGCTTGAACGCTATTATTTTAAAATCCAGGGGTAACATTGTATTCCTATAGCAGTAGCTTCCAGCATGAACATGAAAATGCTGTCCTACCCAATGAAACCTTCCTACAAGGAACTGAGGGCATTTGTTGCTACATCACTAACCTCAGATTCTGGCCACAGAGTGAATGATAAACCACTAATGCATTTTAAGGGTTAAAATCCCACGCACACACCAAAAGAGGTAACCATCGAGGCAGAAGAATGGAAGCAACTTGTTAAAAATAGCACTGTTACTCAGGCCATTTCCAGCCTACACTGTTATGGTGTTATTATTTCACTTTCAACATCCTGTGGAATTCTGGGGTTTGCAGTTTACTGAGGCCCAAGAGCTCTCTGGCTGAGAATTCTAAAGGCCCCTCCCTAAACTGCAAACTCTAGGATTCCATAGGATACTGAAAGTGGAACAATAGCACTATAAGGCGGAAATGGCCTTAGAATTGATTCTTTTTCCCAATAATAAATGATGGTAAAACTATGTTAATTTAGGATTGTAACTTAATAAGGGATAACTTTACCCCTTCTGTAGTGTAACTAACTTTTAGTTACTGCCATTGTTATAAGGGTGTGACATCACTAAATGATGAAGGACTATCACATGACTCAAAGGTTTGCTTTTGCTGCATCTCATGCTACTATCTCATGCTACTATCCGGAGATTCCACCTGAACCTCAGGAAGAACTTCCTGACAGTCAGGGCTGTCCGGCAGTGGAATATGCTGCCTCGGAGTGTAGTGGAGTTTCCTTCCTTGGAGGTTTTTAAGCAGAGGCTGGATGGCCATCTGTCGGGAGTGCTTTGAGGGTGTTCCTGCATGGCAGGGGGTTGGACTGGATGGCCCCTGTGGTCTCTTCCAACTCTACATTTCTATGATTCTATGATTCTATGATCTCATGTTATCAAGTCATGTTAGGGCAACAATAAGATGGATAAAAGGAAAGTATACTTTGTACCATAAGTCAGCAATTTACCTCATTCTGTTCTTTATTTATAAGTAACAGAAAACAACCATTTACGTTACTTTAGAGAAATAGAAAAGTCCAGCATTACTTTTAAAAAAATTATAGCTGTAATGGAAATGAGTTGCTTTTTAGGTGTTTGAAATATAACTGTAATGAAACATTATTTAAAGTAACTTTTCCAAGTTCTGGTATGTTCTCATTTTTCTTGTTGTGTACCTTCAAGTCACATCTGCATTATGCTGGCCCTAAGGCAAACCTACCCCAGGGCTTTTCTGGCAAGGTCTGTTCAGAAGGGATTTGCCTTTGCCTTCATCTGAGAGTGTGACTTGCCCAAGATCACCCAGAGCGTTTTCATGGCCAAGCCAGAATTTGAACCCTGGTCCCTTGAATTCCTGTTCCAACACTCAGACCATGATGGTCTGTTCTATATAGCATAAAATGCTTTAAAAATGGCTATATATAGCACACCTCCTTTAAAAATGGCTATATATGGCATACCAGTCTTGAAATAAACATTCTGTCAGATGGCCTTTGTTATCTTCATTGTCAGCTTGAGCCTTGTTGTTGTCAAACATTTCACTACTTTTCCTTAAAAACTGCAAGTTTCATATGAGAAATGAAAAAAAAAAATTAATTCGTACAGTAGCTCTTGATATATAGATGCTATAAAGAGTTCTTGGATTGTTAGTTTTTATCTCACCTGTGCAAAATATTGTGACCAAAATCCAGTTGTTAGTCCTAACTAGAGTAGGCTCATTGAATTAATATGACCGACTTTAATATTGATTTACCAAGGTCCCATTGATTCAGTGGGACTACTCTAGTTGATGCTAACCATTAGATTACACTTGTCTTTGTGTGAATTACTATATTATGCATTGTACTGTAATTGATACATCAGGGAGTGAGAAGAGAAAAATATGCTCTTTTGTTACATTCAGTTCTCTGTGGTTGGGTGGAATTGCTATGAATTTCCAGTCATGGAGGCAGAGGCAGATCCAGGGTAGGGCAACTGGGGTGTGTACCCCAGGCATCAATATCAGGGGGTGCAAATAAGAGGAACCCCCCACCTGCCCCTGCCACCACTCACCCCACCCACCTCCACCTGCCACTCACCCCGCCCCCACCATCGCTCGCTGCCCACTTCTGCACACTGCTCGCCCCACCCCCACCCCACTCACCCCACCCACCTCTGCCTGCCACTTGCCCTGCTCCCTTGCCCTGGGTGCTGTTGAGCCTTGGTACATCAGTGCATGGAGGTGCTTCAGAAGAGTATGGCTCCATATATAGGAATGGTGAGATTCACTGAACTTGGTGGGTGCCCAAAGGCTAGAGTTATCTTAGCCCCTACCAACATTTTGTCTATATATGGAAAACCCACATCACACGATACCAGAGCATCATCAAGTCAACAATCATCTCATCAGCATATAATATGGCAAATTCATATAATAGTAGAGCCTAGAGCACATTATGAATGGGATGGAAATCTTTCTAGTTCAATTCCTGGACTGAGAGAGGTCATCTTTTCTGCTCCTGGATCATACTGTGCAATGGAGATCACAGTGTTATCTCTGAAAGGCAATCAATGTAACATTAATAGATACCTACAAACAAAAAAGTTCCAAAAGCCTCAAGCAAGACAGCTACGCCACATGTTCCTCATCTGGTAATATTCTGTTTTGTAAAAGAATTTTTAGTGTAAATTGCAGACGTGTTGGGCTATGTCCCTGTAGCCAGACACAAAGCAATTACATCATTCACTGAGATCTAGTGAAGTCCCCTGGAGGCTTCATGTGACTGAAGTTATAATTTCACCCCTGATTACAGGGACATAGACCCATGTGTCTGTGATTTCCCTGCATGCTGCTCCAGGCACAAATGGCTACAGAAGGCAAGTCAGCAATTTTATGGTAGATCCAGGGGGAGCATTTGTCAATATGGGGGAAAGGGAGTACCAACCTCTGCAGTGGACAAAAATAAACTTACACTCACATAAGTTAACTTATGTGTGCGGATGTTACCATCCATCCATCCATCCATCCATCCATCCATCTATCTATCTATCTATCTATCTATCTATCTATCTATCTATCAGTTGTTGATGTGTGCTTTCAAGTTATTCTCAGTTTATGGTGTTCCTTAGGCAAAGCTGTTATGAGGTTTTCTTTTAAAGATGTGGTTTAAAGATGTGTTCTTTTAAAGATGTGTTCATTACCTTCCTTTAAGGCTGAAACAGTGTGATTTGCTCAAGATCACCCAGTGGTTTTCCATGGCTAAGGAGGATACAAACTCTGATTTCCAAGAGTCCTAGTCCAAGACTCAAACCACTTCACCAATCTGGCTCTCCTATCTATCTATTGTCTTAATTTATATCATGTACAGTGTTTATATCCCTGAGGCAAAGTAGTTAAAACAGAATTATAATTTAAAAATGACAATAAAAACTTAACAGACAGAATAGACAAAAAGTGCAAAGATCCCAGGAGATTCCATCTTGAACTGACCTATTCTGGCCAGGATGCCTGACTATGAAAAATTCATAAACAAAACTATATTGGGGGGTGCCCCTGGCTATTTCAGTTGTCTTGAGGGTAATAAGCATTCCTCTGTGTATCCCCTGTACTCTTCAAACATTTATACATCTTTTATCATGTCATGGTCCCATTTAGAAGCCTTCAATGGCCCCACAATCCTATCTCCCAAGAAATGACAATCTCATGTCAGCCAAAAGTATGAAGGGAAACTCCAGTAGTGGGAAAACTTTTGAGTTTTTCAGTATTATTGATCAGAGTAGTTGTTAAAGCAAACTGAACTCATGTTAAAGCCAAAAAGGCTACAGCCATAATGGGCTAAAACTGTCTTGAGTCCTTGAAAAGTTTGGCAAGCTTAAAGGCATCAGCCTATGATAAGAGCAAGTGATTTTCCAATGGCTGATGGGCCAAATAAACATTCATGTCCCCGAGGGGGCAGGATGGGAGAGGAGTAAAACTTAGCTCAGTCTCCAGTGCTAGAGTAGAATGCACTGGCTCCTTGTGAGGAAAAGAACAGAAATAAAGATAAACACATAGGCTGGAATCATGTTGGTTTCTTATGTGTAAATTTCCCTTATGAAAGTGGTTAGACATTTTTGTCCAACACAGTAAATTTGTATTCAGTTCAAGATTGTAGAAGCAGAATTGCATCTGCCATGTAGTGCTGTATGCAGATGTGCATCCATGTTCATATGGCTGAACATGCACATTCAGTTGCACAGCTTGGCCATTCAACATAGAGGTTGAAGTGCAATTGATGTGTAACTCCACGTGCAAAGATGTATGGTACACAAGCCAGGTCTGGAATCTCAGCCACTGTCTTTATACTACTGCTAGATCAAACAATACTAATAGGAACCAAGCTAAGCCACATTAGTTCTTCAGGTATAAGAACAGAAGTTGAGCACTGCTTTATCAGACCAAATCTCTGCCTAGGGCAGCATCAAGTTTCCCACAGTAGGCAAACAGATGTTTGTGAGAAGGCTGGAAGCAGGACAGGAGGGCAATTGGAATTCCGAAACCTCCTGCCTCTGATATCAGAAGTAGCCCAGAGCCAATTAGTCATCATAATTAGCTAATAACTAGTTATTAGTTAACTAATAAACACTGCTAATAGTTAACAGTGTCAATGTCCATGGATTTCTCTAACCCCTCTTTAAAACTGTCTAGATTAGTGGCCCACCATGACACCCTGTGGAAGTGAATTCCATTCATTAACTATGCATTGTGAGGAGAAGTAAGTCTCTTTGGACTTTCCCATTGTTCAACTTCATTAGTTGACCCTGCCCCTGAAATCTAGTACTGACAGCAAGGAAGAAAGCCCTTTTCCTACCCACTTTCTGCACACTGTAGCCAGAATCCTGTTGGTATCTTATGCAAGTGTAAGTTCTCCTGTGGAAGCAGATGGTCATTTTGGTCAGTTGCTGAAGGGGTGTCTTAGTTCAAGGTTGAAGAATTGAGATTCTACATGTGGTACCATTGCACATGAATGTGCATTGCATATAGACACACATCCACAACTGTGTGTGTATTTGACTCCACACTGCTGCTGTCCACTGACATGGTAGCACCCATGTAACCATGAGCATAATATTATGCTTTCTTCTTGGTGTGGAATCTTGGCTTATGCCTTATGTTATACACTCCATCACATCCCACCTCAATTTTTAGAAATGCAGAAATTTAAAAAGCACTTGTGTACAGAGGAATACACTCAAAACAGTTTGTTGCGCTGGAATAAAGGCAGACCAAATCTGCCCTCATGCAAATCAAACTAAGGCAGAACAGCACTTTAGTTGTTTAACCCCTTTGAAAGATGAGAGACACAGAGAAGTTTAGATTACCAGCTGACTACAATGTACATTGCATAAAAATGTCAGCCTTGATGGCAAAGTTCAGGATAAAACGGTGTCGGCTAATTTAATCATTTACCATGAAAATACCAGCTATTTTAATCATACATGAAGTTCTTAAGACTGGTGTATAGTTTCACGTAATTGAATCATGATTCCAGAGAAAGGAAGGAATTGTGAAGTCTTTTTTACTTCTCAGAAAGCATAGCCGGGGACCTTATATTCCAGTTTAGAGATTATATACATAGTGTTTTCATTTCTAAGGATATTAATGCTTCTGACAAGCCTAGACTTACAAGGTAATGGGGAAACAGCAAGGGCTTTTTTTTTTCACAGATAATTTGGCCTGTCACCTATGCAGAATTTATGAAAGTTACCTTTTTGGATTATAGTTCCCCAAATCTTTCAGTGAGTATGGCCATTAGCCATACTGATCGTGGTATCCTGAGAATTGTAATCCTAGATCTAAATGGTGGTTGGCATTCAGTATTGCAGTTCCAGATTCATAACCTAGAGTTACAGATCCATAACTGGTGCATGTTCACTAACCCTACGTAGTTGCAGCCCACCTTAACAGGCAGCAGCTCCCAGTCCACCGTAAGATCTAGCTAGTGGATCTGTTGAAGGAAGTTTGTTCAGCTGGTTATCAAGCACAAGGAGGAGGATATTTCCATTCCAACAGTGAAAAAGCCTGGGAGTATTAGAAGCAGGACCTCATCACAATTCCTTGCAGCTGAGTGGACATCCTTCCTGATCCAGTAGCTGGCTCTTAAGGTGAACTCCAGTGGAGGTGGGGAATCAGCCCACAGATGTTACTTAGTTACATCTCCTTCGCTAAGTAGCTGATCTAGGATTCTGGTGTGTATTGTTAATCCTGAATAGAGTAGACAGGTTGAATCAGTAGGGTATTCTGTTCAACAGGCCTAATCAACATAATTCAGGGGCCCCCAAAGGAAATTTCCAAATTCTGACCCTGTATGGAAAGGTTCTGTTTATGTCCCTGGGATCTGAGAATACAATACAAGTGGGGGGGATTGGGGAGAGGATTTTTTGCAAGCCATACTGAACATTCTATCCATCTGGTTCACTTCCCATCTAGATGCCTGATAAACTACTGCAGCAGCAACCTTGAGAAGGCCAGGATGTCTTCATTTTCCATCAGAGCGAGAACCGTATAGCACTGAGATCAGAGCATCTGTGGTTGTGCGCCCGGCCAGTCAGAATCTGTGAACAGCTGCGACGAATGGAGTTGAGAAGGAGAAACAGGAGGCAGCCAAAGCCCAACCCTGAAGCCTTCTTTCTGACTGGGGCAGAATGAGACCAGCACAGAGGAACCCCCAGCAGCCCGAGAAACTAAACAGATTGACTCTCAGTGACTCATTTAGCTTCAGGATTGGACAGATCTCTCCCCTGCTGGCAATTTGGCTGAGCATCAATGGGCGAGATACCAGGATGAATAGCTTAAAATAATTAACGGGGTTGGGGAGGGGATTGAAATCTGTAAAACTGCTAGCCATCCAATTCTTTCCCATGGAATGAAAGACACAAAACAAATTACATTTAGGTTATTAAATATTAAGTCATTGGATTTATCTCCATTTGGCCCAAAGCAGGAAACTGGAAAATATTCAACATTGATATTGTTGTGTTGATGGGCTGTTTACTGTTGAGTGACTGACTGGATTTTGGCAGGTCAAAGGGGTCTTTGACACATGAATGGAAAAGAGGCACTTGAATGCTCCCCCGCAAAAAGAGAGAGTGGGGGAATAATTAATTCAGCAAACAATTTTGGCATGAATATGAATGTGTACAAAACCAAAATCGCTTGAAGCCAAGAAGGTTTTTGCTCAGTGACTGGGACTTTCAACCTTGTATTGACATTTGGGGCCCAGCTTTGCTTGCAATGAACAAGGTAGAAATTTTGACACTCTTTCCAGGAGAAACAGGCTGAGATCCCGGAAGCAAAATAGACAGTACTTTGTATTTAATGCACAAAACCAGAAGCAACAGGCTCGTTTAGTATCAGTAAAGGTCAGTTAAAATTATAGAGACATCCTTTGGAGCAAATCCTCTGCCTTGTATTTGCATATTTATGAACTAGAGATTATGACAGCCCATTCCATTTATTAGAGCAGCGATGCTATAGTTAATAGTCTGTCAGCATTTCCATTATAAACCCCCTTTTTCAGGGTTTTAATATCCCGGCTGCTTGAAATCACATCAAGCAAGCAAGTCACTTTTGTTAGGCCAGGTGCAATTATTTTTTTTCTGTTTGTTTTTGTTTAATTTAAAATTAAAATAGATTTAAAGGAGTTTGGTCCTTTCTGACTTGGAAGATAAAGCCAAAACTGCAAGGTGACAGGAAGCTTCTTTAACTGCTTCCTGGTCCCTCTACTTTCTGTGGCATGTCTGGACCAGAACTTTTTGAAACAATTACTTTTGGAGCCTACAGCTCCCCAGAATGTGCAAGTCAGCATGGCTGCAGGTCATACTGGCTGGAGAATTCTAGGAATTGTAGTCAAAAATGTAATTTTTGCAAGCTCTGGCTTGGATGGAACAGTAGAAATAAGAACTGATATACCAACCCTTTGGTTTTTCCAACACTGTTGACACCCAACAGCACTTGCACTGCCTATTTTGATCCATTTTTGTATGGTAAGGTAACCTAATATAAATTATTTGAAGTCTATGGGTTATATTATCTATATCTTAAACCATAGATCAATTAACCTGGAGAATTTGGTTTCAAACCCATTGATTTTAATGACAGAAGCAATATAGTCCTATGAGTTTAGTAGGCCTTATTACCATCCAAATAGATATAGGCTTGCAGGCTAAACCAACTATGTTTGCTGGTTTAACTGTTTTTTGGATCAGCTTTTCTCGGGGCAGGAGGACTGTTCTGTGAAAAGAACCCTTGCATGCCACCCTGATCCCTCTGAGGTCAAGGGTACATATGGGTAATACTTTTATTAAACAATTCTCCTCATTCAAAGAATTTTAGGGGAGTCCAGACCAGAACTTGGAATGCTGCTTTTTTTTGGACTATAACTCTCAGTCGCCATGCTGGTTGGGAGATTCTGGGAGCTGTTGTCCAAAAAGTAGCTTTTCCAGGCCTTTATCCAGACAACATCAGCTCCCATCAGTAACCTTAATGTTTTCCTACCATTTCTTCCATCATCTTTAATAAGCGGGAAAAAAAACTCTTAAGGAGGGATAACTAGAGTAGCTGCCTAGGGCTTTTGATTATTTATGGTAGGGGCTGTTACTGTAGTTTCTAGTCCGAACTTGAGGTATATTAGATATCATTTGATATCAAGAATTTGGCCTTCTCTACCCATTCCACTCCACGTGCTTGCAAGGCTCCCGGACAAGCACGCACACAGGCGTGGCCGAAAATAGCTGAACCGTTCAAAAACGAGTCCAGGCAAGCCAGTAATTGCCAATTGCAGCTTTAGGAGACCTCCAGGCAAGTACCCTTTTAAGATCATATTATGTATGCATGCTGTTTACAAAAGATCCCCTGCCCCGAGCAGGCAGCTTGATGAGCGGACTATCCAACTCTCAAGCACTCCGCGTTTGCATACTGTCTAAACTATTGACAACGCTGTCATAATTCAATCATCTAAAGTACTGACCTTTCGGAGGCTTTGTCTCCAGTCCAAAATCCATTGTCTTCCCTGGGAACGGACTAGCCTGTGGGAACATTTTCCCCTATAAGAACCCCTGATTTTGAGCGTCTCGTTGGATCGCTCATGACTTGCCTCTCGACTTGCTGCTGCTCCATTTGACGAGCCTCCCCTCAGCCTCCACGTGCTGAGAACCTATGCTCCCCAGCTTCTCTCCTTATACCGGGCTACAGGACCAGGTGTAGTATTTCCCAAAAACTCCTTCTGAAAATCCCCTATCCATTTTCCTCTCTTTATTTCTTTAGGACTGTGTGCATGACTGCACAATTGTGCAGTATTTCTTAATTCTCTAAGTGAGTGAGTGCGTATGTTTGCTGTGATTTTATAAATAAAGACAAACGATTATTATTAACTTCTGTTTGATTACTGACTCGGCCTGACCCCGTAGACACTGTGTAAAAGATCTCGCTACATTGCCCTGTCTCTCGCATTGCTAACTAGTGCTCTAGCTAATTCCAATTCCCCATTATTTTGAGCACATTGAGGTGTCCCTCCCAGGACCCCCAGAAATCAGGCTAACAGGGCCTTCTGTCTGGAAGCACCCTTACTTAATTAGCTATATGCCTATACAACAATGTTTTTTCTGACTTTGTCAGAACAAATTTTGTATAGGGTTTGCCTTTATAATTCTCAACCATTTGACCACAAATTAGCATAAGAACTCAAGTGATATGCAGGTGTAGCCCAGCATTCTGTCCAATCCTGGCAAACTGAATGCCTCTGTGAAGCCCAGCAAAATGGAGACTACTTCATCCCTTCTTGTGTGTTTCAGCAATACCTAAAGATAATAAAGATATGGGCATGAGCATAGCTTTCGGGAATATTAGGGTCTCATCTGAAATGAAGCAAGTATAAGATCAAGGTGATTGCCAAGGTGGAGAGAGCGAGAGAGAGAAAGAATAGGAGTCCAATCTGAATTTTAACTTGGGGAATTACCCACTGATGAACTTGCAGTTTGTGTTATGGGCAAAGTCTCCACAAAATGTGTTCCCAATAGTAACCATTGATTTGGTGTAGTTATGAATGGGTCTTTTCCCATTACTTTCAAAAAGCCTGTGACCTTTGACAGACTGAATACCTTGGATAGTTGCACTTATCATGAATGGTTTCAACTTTGCAGAAATAGTTTGTAAACAGAATCCCCACCCAGCCATTTTTATGCCGCCCCTCCCCACATACACTTTCAAAATGCAATAATAGGCAAAACTAAAGCTCTGACTCAGGATTGTATGTCTAGCTCAGGAGTGGGACTAGTACAGCTCTCAAGAGGTCATTTAACTGCATTCCTAGCAGTTCTAGACATCATAGCCAGTGGTGATGGATGTTGGGGGTTGTAGTCCAGCAACATCTAGAGGGCAGCCTAATTCCCATCCTTGATCCAGTCTCACTGTCATCTCTTGGAAACTCACCATCCTAACACTGAGTAGTCAGTTCTGAATATTTCCATTCCAGTTCTGAATATTTCCCACAGACATTATACCTGGTTGATCATTTTAACACATAATGCTCTCTCCCTATAGAGATTCTACAATACTCATTTCCCCTAAGTCCATTTCTTCTTTTTGATAGAGATATATGGACGTATCTCATGATAGAAATGCTGCTGAACCGGCATCACCTTATTTTTGTACAGATTCAGAAAGTTTTGTATGAGACTTTTGGACAGCCTTTTCTAAGCCAGATTCATGGAAGCCAAAGTCTGCAAATGACACCTGTGATCATTTGCAAAGATCTATATTTGCCATAGGGATATATATTCAGTATTCTTTTCCAGATCAGTTTTAATCAATGTGTAAGAAGCAAGTGAGCTGTGTACACATAAAACAGGAAGAAAGATGATGCCAGAAATATGTTCAAATGTATGGAAGGTGTGCAATAATGTTTTACTCAAAATATATGAAACCTGAAGGCCAACTTGGCAGCAATGTTCCTGCATACTCAGTTTGCTATACATTGCGTTTATTTTGCAGTGAGGGCGGAGTGATAGTGGAATGAGTGTGCCAGACAGAATGTTAATGTGTAGCTGAAGACTAATTATTATGTAATTAGCCACAATAGGATGTGTGCAATTGAGTAATAACAGTCTGGGTGTGTCAGGCAGGTAGTGTCACTGCCAATGCTCATTTAGGTATGAATTAAAATTACACAATGATTTATACCCTGAGCAATTGTTCGTGTTATCGTCAACAGTTTAAATACTAATTACTTTGACAAATATTTCTTAGATTGTCTTGCGTTTTTTTTAATGATGCCTTCTCACCAAAGTAGGCTGGATAGTTGCTATCCTTGTAATATTCTGTCTCTGATACCAACAGGTCTTCTAGTGCTTCATCATTAAAACACCACAGATACATGGACATCTCTACAAACAAGGTGAAAATGTGGCTACATCTTTATTGTTAATTTTCAAGGGCTCAGAATAAGTAGGGGAATTACTCCATTCCTTCTCATATTCACCTGTTTTACCACTCAACTCTAGACATATTTATCAGAGTGAAGCCCTAGTGAGTTCATTGGTATATACTTCTTGATAAGTATGTTAGGATTAAGACAAAATTGGGTGGTAAAGCACATTTCACTGGGGAAACAAGACAAAATTGGGTGGTAAAGCACATTTCACTTTGAAAACAAGAGCTGCTCACTGAAATGTGTTAGGCATTCTTTGAGGCTGCTGATGACTTGAATTTCTCCTTGGCCATAGGAAGATATTCCCATTTAGCCACAACTCTTTGAACACAGACAAGAGAAGAACTAGCTCCCTTTCCACCCTCTGCCCAAAAATTGTTTTTGTTGTTGTTATGTGCCTTCAAGTTGTTTCCAACTTATGGCAATCCTAAGGCAAACCTATCACAAGGTTTTCTGGGGCTAAGAGTGTCATGCACTCAAGGTCACCCAGTGGGCTTCCATGGCCGAGTGACGAATCAAACCCTGGTCTCCAAGATTGTAGTCCAGTGCTCAAACCACTATACCACACTGGCTCTCCTGACCAAAATACCTCTTGTTAAAGCTTTTTGGGGTCGGAACTATGTGCTCCCTCCTTCCATCAAGTCTAAATTGCAGGATTGTTACTAAGGTAGAATGGATAAGTTGGCATGAGCTCCCTGTAGGAAGTAGAACATAAAATGCAATTATTAATGACCATCAAAGGCCATAGCAAAGCCTTGGATAATGTCCACTGTACTACATTGTGAGATCTTTAGATTGGGAGATATATATTTGATTCCCACAATACAGTTTGCTAGTTTTTTTTCCCCTGTTGTTTTTAGCAATGACACTGCTACGAATCAAAATAAACAAACAAAACCTCAGCAACATTTCTGGGTAGTTTTCTTTTCCTTTGTAGTAGTAAAGAGGTTAAGGTAACTCTTTGACGCTAAGGAAGAGACTGTCCTTGCATCTGTATCTCCAATACTGCTTTGAAAATAAATAAAGATAGTGGTGATAAAATTATGAGAAACCTAAGTAAGAAGTTTGTTTTTGTTTACTGGGAAGTAAAGAAGTGTTCAAAAGAGAAATGAGGATAGTGAGAGAGAAACCAGGGCAACAGGTTAATGGGTTTGATTATCACTAGCTACTAATTGTAATATAAAGCCAGCATGATATAGTAGTTTGAGCGTTGGATGACAACCCTGGAAACCAAGGTTTGATTTCCCACTCAGCCATGGAAGTCTACCAGGTGACCTTGGGCATGTTGCATATTTGCAGCCCCAGAAAACCCTATGAAAGGTTTGCCTTAGGGTTTCCATAAGTTGGAAATGACTTGAAGCCACACAACAACAACAACAACAACAACAACAACAACAAATTATAGCAAGTCCCTCCAGTTTTGGAAAGCTAGATCAAGTGTCTTCTCAAGCAGGTGAACTTACTGTGTATCCTTCAGTTGTGTCCATCAAATAAATACGCTTGCTCATTCTGCCCATTTGCTCTGGTGACTGGAGCATATTTTTTAAACACCTTATCACTGAAAGTATATTGATTTCCCTAGTTGGTACACAGGGACCTAGGAAGCTGCCTTACAGTGGCTTACACCATCTATCTAGCCCAGCACTGTGAACCTTGACTGATAGAGGTTCCCCAGGGTTCCTGATGACTCTTTCCTAACTCTATATACTATCTGGTGGAATTTCATAGAAGTACTAATCAGGCTTGACCCAATTTAATTTTCAAAATCAGAAGACATCCACTATGCCTGTGGCGATATCATAGTTCAGATATTCATTGTAAGAATTACCTCTCTATTTCCAGTCAGAAATCCTGAATGTTAGAAGATTTTGAGATTAAAACTGTATGATAGTCTGTAAACATCAAGTTTTTTTTAATCCAAAATTTGGAAAAGATGTGTCTTTATTGGGGAATAGTAGTCACTAGACTAGAGGGAAGCCACTTATTCTGTGCTTTGTGTTTAGGAAATTCTCTCTTATTAATATCAATCTGTAAGGAAGGGCTGGGATTCATCAACAAAACACTGCCTTCAGTGAAGAGAAAGGTGTGTGTGTGTGTGTGTGTGTGTGTGTGTACATGCATATACCTACCTACCCACCCTTTAAGGGAGAGAGTAATGATAGCAATGATACTACCACTCGCTGATATGACAAAGAGAAGAAGAGGAAGTGGTCTGTGGGAAGAACTGAAATGAAGCCTAGGAGTATCAGTCTGTAGGCTGAGGAAGTAGCAGAACAGGCAAAGCAAAGAAAAAGCACACTGACTAGCTGTTTTTACTTCTCTTGCACCCTGGAGGCATATCATTACTTATGCAAGTGTAGTTGCACCTTTCTTCCCTTTCAACACTTTATGCACGCCTGTTTTCTTCTGGAAAATGTTGGGGAAAAGCACACTTACCAAAGTGAGGCAGTGACTGACATGTGGCTTGGTTCCTGAAAATGAAAATTATGCTGCATGATCAGTCCCCCTTCCAAGATCCTCACATCCAGCACCAGAGACCTTGAGCAGAACCACTTGATGGATCAGCTCCACACATACAACAGCCGCTTGGTAGGGCTGCTAGATTTTTACAGTGCTGTTTGCTCATTGTAGAAGTTTTCTTTGACTTGCTCCTCTTCCCACCTTCCTCTCTGTGACTGATGAGTACAAGCAAGCTCACTTGCTTGCTCAGACTATGCATAAGATGCTACTAGATCTTCAACCAGAAATGGACCCCATTAGCATTTATCAAATGCTCTGCTTATAGTTTACTGATACAAGTGGATTCTGACTGAGAGCTTGTTGGAGATAATGACCCAAGCCTCCCGGAGATGCAAAGCACCTCCCTTCCCCGGCTGCTGCCAAACAGCCCTTCTATTTAACCAGAAACTTCTGCTGTTCCTGAAATCTTTCTGCACACCTACACACACTGAATGAGCCCTTCTCTTGACCTCAATCAGTGCCTCACTGAAGCCCAATGAAGTAGATGAAAAATATTCACACTGATTGTTTGAGCTTTGGGTCCGATCCAACTGTTTATACCAATTTAATTTCCCTGATTTAAACAGACTTTGCCACTGATTAAAACTGAAGTAATAAGCCACATAATTTATTCCCAGCAGCAGAATTTGTTGTTAGCCATAGAACCACAAAATACTATGCTTAATGAGATTGGGAAGCAACATCTATGCCCTTCTTGACCTGGATCCAGACAGTTTTCTCATAAACAGAACATGGAATGGTAGGCAGGAAGTTAAGAATGTGTAGCTGGGTTGGGGAAAAACACATTAACAGAACAATTCTGAGAACAGTAGAAGAAAGTTATGGCGGAGCCACCACTGTATCCAGAACTATAATGGCTCATAGTGGGTAGGCCCAAGAGGTGATGTTGTTTCAGTCTTTATATTAGTGCAGTGGTGTCCCTTTTGAAACCAAAAGGAGGGAAATTCATTATTTCAGAGAGTGTTGGGGAAATGAAGGGACTTAGAATTCAGTGGGTCCAAGTCCAGAACACTCTGAGAATACCCAGTTGAGGCCTTTCGCCCTAGCTGGAACACCATCAGCCATATACTCTCTAACTATCCAGTTTGGTAGGGACAGTCCTGAGTATTCCTATGCTGTCCCACTTTTCAGGCTGCTTTTAAAATGTCCCAGTTTCTTTCTCATCCCCTCACTTTCCCTCTTTGTCCTCAGCTTACTTCCACTGCTTCAATGCACAGAAGTGGTTTATGTTCAGTTAGCTCAACAGAGGGAGAGGAGAGAAGGAGGTGGAATTGCGCACTTCTCAGTAGATTCAGGCAACAACAAACTGCTCCAGTCTCTCCAAGGCCCTTTCCACCCCTTATTTTCTTGCGTCATCCTCCAGTCACCATCCCAGCAGCACCTCTGCTGGGAAGAGAGCATGACAGGAATGCTCCCCTCTGCACTGGACTGGCTCCCTGCAGAAGGGAGCGCAATAGACATGCTCCTTCCTTCCGCAGAGTAGCTGGACACTTTCCTGTGCTGCACTGGGGCAGGAAGCATCTCCATTATGCTTCTGGGCCTTCTGCAGGGCAGGTAAGTGCAGGTTGGCTGCACAATTGGGGGTCATTGATGGTGAAAACCCATCAATGATTTACACTGTGATCACGGTGCCTGGTGACGGGAGAAGGATGGGACCATGACAATGTCTTGTAGAAGCATCATCACGGTTCCGCTCCTCTTCCATCACCATGATGGGAGGAGAGGCTCCTGTGGAAAGGCCCTTAACACATGTTTTACTTTAGGGTCAGTCCTTCTTTATTAATAACTTTTGCCAGCTTGACCATACTCTAGTGTTGCTTGGCTACACACATCTTGGTTTTCGTCTGTGAAATGTTGGAACGTATGCAACCAATAGTATTTCTATACCTGTGGAGTTTTCTGTGAATATAGCAGGTGCTTCTAAGGCAAAAATGCCGCCCCATCCACAAAGCTCCTCTGTGTCACCAGAGAGTCACTTCTCTGACTTACCTCTCTCAAGTCATATTTGGTGAAGGTTATGCTTTGTCTGAAAAGTAGTGCATTACTATGTAGGATTTCTGTTGAAATGACCAGAGTATGACTAGCACAGTGAAATGTAACCACGTACAAGGCAGACCCATCTATAGCACGTGAACCTCAGCCCTGGTTAACTATAAAGAGCTGTGGTAGAGAAGGATGAGAAGTTCGCCAGAGATTCTGAAAAGTGATTGGTCCTGAGAAGTAGAAAGACATCTCCCCCCCCCCCCAAAAAAACCCTATAGTAGCAGCAGCATTCTGCTCTCCCACTTGTTACTGAGGGGTGTACTACAACCAAGTGTGACTGACTGAGACCTACAGCTTCCTGTCATCCCTAGGATGCATAAAGTAAAACATGTTAAGATATACAGCACTGGGTCATATTTTTAGATTTTATTCCCCCTACAAGTGGGTGGAGTACTTTTTTTGGTCTTTTTTTTTTTTGTCATAGACATACTTGAAGTAGTTTACTAATTTGAATGTTCCCTTTGTTTCCTCACCCATTTCTCCCTTCCCATTAAGTCATGGTGGGAAAGTACAGTGGATACAGGTGCCAGTTTTCTGCACTGCAGCCCTCCAAATTCTCCAAAGACCATGAAAACGAAAGAAAGAAAAGGAAAAACAAAACAGAGCAAAACTGGGAATCTATTTCCCATTCCCATTTAACATTTCTTTAAAATTTTAAACAGTACAGCTAAAATTGCCATATCCCAGATCTGATCAGTTTCCCGGGTTCTAAGTATGTCACCCAGTTCCCGTTTGGACCTTTATCTGGCTAAATGCTAAGCTTTGACATATCATATCATATCATACATATCATATCACAGAGAGCAAGAATATTGTAGTGGTTAAGTATTGGACTATGGACATTTCCACACTACACTGTTATAGTGCTATTATTCTACTTTCAACATCCTATGGCATCCTAGGAATTGCAGTTTAGGGAGGGGTATCTATGACCTTAGTAAACTGCAAATCCCAGAATTCCACAGGATGTTGAAAGTGGAATAATAACACTATAATAATGTAGTGCAGAAATGGCCTATGACTCTTCAGACCAAGGTCTGAATCCTGGGCCATGGAAACCCAGTGAGCAACCTTGGGCAAGTCACATTCTCTTAGCCTCAGACGAAGGCAATGGCAAACCCCCTCTGAACAAATCTTGCCAAGAATACATCATGATACGGTTTGCATTAGGGTCACTGTACATCAGAAACAACTTGAAGGCATGCAACAACAAATATTAAAATGCCTCTAGCCCTTGTAGGAGCTGAGATATGTAGAAAAACGTGGAAACACTCTTCTGTGAAAGTCTTCTCTGAGAAACAAATCCACCCATGCCCTTCAGGCACAAATGAACGGGGAATTAGATGTGTAGGCAGG
This sequence comes from Cyclura pinguis, assembly GCA_030412105.1. Classification (NCBI taxonomy): domain Eukaryota; kingdom Metazoa; phylum Chordata; class Lepidosauria; order Squamata; family Iguanidae; genus Cyclura; species Cyclura pinguis. Next base: position 102,188,759 of record CM059602.1, on the reverse strand, counting down.
GAGTGCAGGAAACAAAGGAGGGGTACATTGTGCAGGTACACGGTGAGGCAAGGGGGGAGTAGAAGGAAAGAGGAATGAGGATTATAAATGGCAGAATGCAAGAAGCAATAGGGTGCATTGGACAAAGGGAGCAAGAGGGAATGAAGGGTGAGCAATACAAACGGCAATGTGCAAGAAGCAAGGTTCCTCTAAGACTCTTTTCGAGGTGCTGGGGTGCGGCGCTCGTGTGAGCAGCCTCCGGAGAGAGGCTCTCGCGTCCGGGGTCCTTCGGTTCCGCATGAGCTTCCTGCTCATGCGAGAGGCCCGCCTCTTCCTTTCGCAGTGCAGCCGAGGACCTTCCCAGCCTGCACTGGACAGGAAGCACAACCAGCCCAGCTCCTGAGGCTCTGCACGCAAGGTAAGCGCATGCGGGGCCCCGGAGCGATGCACAACCACGCAGCATTTTCGGCTTCAAGCTGAAAATGAAAAAATGTGTGCGCGGTCCGCGTCAGGCCCTTGAGCGTCACACAAATGTGAGTGCATCGCGTGGACTGCTCCTCACATGTGCAAGACACTCAAGGGGCCCTTTCGCATCGGAAATGCCGTGCGAAAAGGGCCCATGAAAGGTTTGCTAAAAGGCAGTTGTGGGCCAAGGTCACATGGTAAATTCCATGACTAAGCAGAAATTCAAACGTTGGTCTCCCTATTCTAAATTCAACATTTTGGTTTCTTTTCTTTTCTTTTTTCTTCAGCTACATTTCAGCCTTCTTAGACTTTTTTTATCGTTAACAACTAATCTGAAGAAATCAGTAAAGATTTAAAGTGTTATCCTGAATTCACATCATAATAATGATAATTGCTTAACGTGCAAATTAGTGCCTCAGTTTTGAAGAAGTGGAATTTGGTAACCAGCCCCGCCCCCCAACCTTTTAAAACAGGAATTGTTTATTTTGCAGGGTTCCAGGAGAGGAAATTTAGCCTTCCTCTTCTCCAGAAAAGGGGCAGAGCAAGGAATGACATGGGGTTAATGGCCAGCATGGTGTAGTGGCTTGAATGTTAGACTATGGCGCTTATGTTATAGCGCTATGATTCCACTTTCAACATCCTATGGAATCCTGGGGTTTGCAGTTTCTGGCCCCTCCCGAAACTGCAAACCCCAGGATTCCATAGGATGTTGAAAGTGGAATAATAGCACTATAACAATCTAGTGCAGAAATGGCCTAGTTCTTACTTGTGTTTCTCGAAATGTCATTATCCCCCTTCCCCTTCACATGGAGCATTGCAGGAACAGGGATTGCAGGCACCATGTTTTTTTTGGGGGGGGTGATATACTCATTCCATGACTGCACCATGGCTTCCACCACTGGTTGCTAGTAGGAACAATGAGTTCAATAAAAAAAAATCTTGAGTTTATCCAGGGCTGTCCCAGAATCAAATCAGTGACACAGAGGCAGTACCATCTTTATAAGGCTCTTGTGGTATTTTGTGACTGATACTTTTAGAGTGCAAGACTATGCATACTTTGTGGTAAGTCCCACTGATTTCAGTTAGACGTATTTCAAGGCAAGTATCTAAAAGACTGCGGCCTTAATTCTCTATTTTAAAGGTTATTGTTTCCTATTCTTCTTTGCTGATGATCCCTCTTCTTTGTATCTTTATATGAAAATCTTTCTATAATGTTTTTCCCTGGATGTACTTTTCATTATCCTTTACTATTTATGGCCAGAATCCTCTGGCCGTCACAGAACTTCTCTTGTGCTTAGCTACATAGCAGAGATGCTAAGAAACCCTGTTAGTGAACTATGAAGATGCATAATAGGCGACTGGCAGGAATGTCCTAATGTGCATCAGGCTCTACCAATATATGTCAGCACTCTCTAGGTGGTCCTCATGTGGATCAGTCCCATTGTGAATCTGTCCCCCTTCACATGGGGGCTCCCCTATCACTTCCCTGGCTCCCCTATGCAGTAACATAACAGCAGTCCCTTACTGGATATGAATGTTACAGTACTGCTCAGTTCTAATTCTCACTGATGTAAGTCAACTTATGAAGACGTACATCACCAACAGGATTCCAAGCATTATTTCAAGGTAGGAGACCTGTGGTTCTCCAGATGTTATTGGATTTTGGCTTTTATCAGCCCTAGCCAGTATAACCAATGGCCAGAGTTAATGGCAGCAGCAACATCTGGAGGGCCACAGACTGCTCTAAGCCTCACTGTGCTAGCCAGGGAATTCTGGAAGTCATCCGTAGTCCAAAAAAGGAATACTCCCAAGCTCTGCTGTAAACTGCACCCCAGCTGCTGGTTCATCATCTGTATTTATAACTATCCATACTTGGGTATTTATATCTCTGTATATTTTAATTTGCCTTGAAGTCAATGGCTGAGATCCAGGGATACCGCTTCACATTCATTAGAGGGTCTCTCCCATCTGTGGCTACATTCCAATTCTATTTGGCATTAGCCAGGAATGGGAGTGCCACACAGCTCTAGATCTTGCCCAAAATCTACAACTCTAAAATAAAATAAAAATCCAAAGCAATAAATGTCAAACTTTTTTTTGAAAAAAAAAAAGTCTGCTACTAAGCAAGATTTTTAAAGATTCCATAGTTGCCCTACTCTGGGAAACTCAGATTTTGCCTTCATGAAGTGGGATGTTACACATGCAGTATTATACTTTACATGCAAAACTATTTGAACCTATTGAATGCAACATTGACCTATATAAATATTTAGTACATAAGGCATCTTCAGGATACCCTTTGCATATTTCAGTCAGCCACATCTTACTGTGATAGATTGCAAGGAATATTGTACACCCCCAGAATATTTGGGAATCCATTGGAATTCCTGAGGGAAATAAAAATAATGATTCTACACCATCAAAGGATGCCCATATGCCAAGAATATCCCCCCAGGGACCAGATTTGCCAGCTATAGAGGTGCTTTGTGCCAGCAGAGCAATTGAAAGCAACTGGAATGAAGTTGCTTAGAATAGGGGCACAGTTAAAACGACTACATTATAAGTTAATCTTAGATGCATCATTGTTAATGGCTAAAAACAAAGGGCATGAATGGTGAATGAATGAGGGCAGGAGGAGCATGTTAGCAGAGTTGGTAAATAGGATGAAATTTTAAATATATCAGCTATTAGGCAGGCAGATGGTTCTCATACTAATGGTCTTTTACTGAGCAAAGCTTACTTATAAACATCCCTAGAAATCTCCTCTTGCAAAAGATAATAACATCTTTTTAATCACCAGGGCTGTTCCATTCCACAGGGTAGGTTTGGCTGCTAAAGTTACATTGTAATATGGAGCAGTTCTGGTGATTTTAATATATTTGTATGGCAGGAACATAATTCTCTGCCAGGACAGACAGAGATGTCACAAGAGAGTAAACTTCTGTATAGCTGAAGCTGTTTGAGACACTGGCCATTTCTGCACTAGACTGTTATAGTGCTATTATTCCACTTTCAACATCCTATGGAATCCTGGGGTTTGCAGTTTAGAGAGGGACCAGCCTAAACTGCAAACCCCAGGATTCCATAGGATGTTGAAAGTGGAATAAAAGTGCTATAACAATCTAGTGCGGAAATGGCCATAGTAGTGATTAGCGTGTTAGTCTGACACTTGGGAGATTCAGGTTGTCATTCCTGGTGAGCCATGACACTCATTGGCTATCTTGGGTCAATCGCTTCCTCCCAATTGGCCTGCCTCATATTGTTGATGTGAAGATAAGGTGGGGAGAAGATATGTTTGATGCCCGAGCTCCTTGGATGAAAAACAGGATAGATTTTTAAGAAATACTTGGAAATTATTAAGAATATTATTTATTCAACTGCAAATTGATTTGTCCCAGATCTGTGAGAAACGTTGAGCCTAGGTAAGCAAATATGAGCTCAGAGCCTATATTCATGCTCCCTCACAATTCCCTCCCTTCTCCACAGCCAGGTGAAAGCATTTATTTCCAACACAAGAAATGAAAGAAGCCATCTGCTTCTAAGGCAGGAGCTCCATCTTTCTTTGTGGTAGGAATGCCCAATCCAGACGACTTCTCAACCTCCTGCTAGAGGGTTGGATTTTCCCAATTCAGGCCACTTGGAGGAGCACAGTGATATGGGTGAGGGGCAATATGTATGTTCACAAAGAAGGTGGCCAACATTTGTCTCAGCTGCTCTCCCTCACTGACATGAGAACCAAAGCAAGCAACCAGTCTCACCAGGTACTCTCTTCTGAAACACCGATAATTCTGTTTTTCGTCAGATAAAGTAGTATATGAGCTCACTCCTAATCCTATTTTTTTAAAAAACAAAATGGAGAATTTATTACTGATATCAGTACCACCTGTCTCAAAGCATTCTAAAACATAATGGAAGGAAGGAGCTAAACAGTCCAGACAATTTGCTCTAAGGTAATAAAATCAATGTATAAATTCAAGCTGACAAGCACATTCGGTTACTCCGTTGCAATTATGTATTCTTCCCAGAAGAGCAGCAGAACATCAAAAGAGCCATGCTGAATGGGACCAAACATCTACTTACTTGAGCTTTGTGTTGTCACAGTGACAAATTAGATGCCTCTGGGAAGCCAACAAGCAGGCCTTCTCTCAAGAGTATTTTAGTTGTGTATTCTGGCATGGTAGGGGGTTGGACTAGATGGCCCTTTCAGTCTCTTCCATCTCTATGAAATTAGTGCAGTAATGTCACTCTGCTCATATTTTCCAGCAACTGATGTCATTGCTTCTAAGGCCATTTCTGCACTACACTCTTCTAGTGCGATAATTCCACTTTCAACATCCTATGGAATCTTGGGGTTTGCAGTTTAGAGGGGGCTAGCCGGAAATGGCCTAATGCTGGAGGTGATCTTTAACCATCATATACTGCTACTAACAGCCTTATCTTCATTATTATCTTTCTCTTTGTATCACAGAATATGTGTTTTAACAGCTTCAATATACCTTCTCCAGAGTATAGGGCAGGAGTGGGAACCATGCAGCCAGGAACTTGGGAGTTGCAGTCCAACAATATCTGGAGTTGCAATTCCTGTTACCGAGATTGGGCATATTCTTGATTGGGTTGCCATTTTGAAAAGCTTTGGCCTATTTGGTGTAGCAGAATCCTTCAGGAAATTGTGTATTTTCTTAAAATAACACACTGATGGTTAAGAGAACCCTGGGAGTTTAGCTTTTTTGGTGGGTTTTTAAAAAAATATTCGTGTTTGTGTTTCTGCATATATCTGCTCAATTTGTGTATGTGCCCGAAAGGCCTGGAGCACTTGGCATATTTTTGATATCTAATGGGAATAATCATTAAACAATTATTATTCTTGCTACCTATTTCTATTTTCAGTCCCTTTTAAGACATCTGAACAAGCAGAGTGTAACCCATGCTGTTAATGTTTGAATACCTGAAGACTGTGTTGCTTTAAGGGACTCAAAGGCACTTGGGAGTTCTTTTATACTACACAATTATAGTTCTATGATGCCACTTGAAAAAGCCATGTTTTCATTCTATGGGATCCTGGGATTTGCAATTCAAGAAGGGCTATTTAGAAGTCTCAGAGAGCTCTAGTACTCCACCAAACTACAAATCCCAGGCTTCCACAAGATGTTGCCAGTTAACATTAAAGTGGAAAGTACATATTTTCAAACATATTTGCTCTTAAAAGTCACAGTTTTAAAATACCTTGGCATGGGTTTGTCGTTTTGTTTTTAGCCAAGAACTGGATTAGAATATTTAAGGAGAAAAAGTGAACGAATAACTACATTACCTGCAAAAAACAGAAAGAGCTGGGATGCAGATGTGGGTAAATGAAATGAACTACAGCCACGCTTATTGACAAGCTTACAAACCAGATTTGTAGCATGGCTGTGTGAGATGCTAGCCCTTAATAGACTCAGCAGGTAACAAAGCCTACAGTTTCTCTGGGCAAGCCCGACCCTGTCTTAAGATCAAGGTGGCGTTTGTAATCAGTATGCCAATGACACTCAGTTCTATTTCTTCTCATCATCAGTTGAGGTTATGAAGGTGCTTTAATGCTGTAACAAAGGCCAATACATTGAAGTTGAACGCTGACAGAATAGAGGTTCAGTGGAGCAGCAACTTCTACATCTGAGAATGAAGTAAATCAGTTGTTCTGGATGGGACTGCCCTACTCCTGAAGGAACAGGTACATAGATTGGAATTACTCTTGGATTTATCTCTGACACTTGAACCTTAAATAACCTTGGGGACTTGGAGTTCTTTGGGTCAACTGAAGTTTGTTGGCCAGTTGATCATTTCCAGACAAGAGACAAGCTGGTAACAGCAATTCAGACACTGATAAATTCCCATTTACATTACTGCAATGTGCTTTGATTATGAGAATGGCCAGAATCCCTTTGTTGGGGTTGCAGAATCATAATCCTTTCTCAGGCATCCTTTCTCAGCTACTTTTCCCCAGATGTACAAAGTCTGCCAAATGGCACTGGTCACAGCAACTCCCCAATCAATATGGCCACTGATTTGACATGGGGATGCTGGGACAGCTTTGTGCTGCCTATCCACTGTCACCTCCACTAATGTAAGTACACAGACACCCAGTGTCTACCAGTGTCAAACTGGAACAAAATGAAGTTACTAGATCAACTGGGACGTTATATAGAAACCATATTACATCAGCTGTAAAGGAATTGCACCTACTGCCTGTATGTTTCTGGTGCAAGTTCAAGGTCTTGCTGATTACTTTCAAGCCCTGGTGGTGCAGTGGAAGCCCTGATGGTGCAGTGGTTAAATGCCGGTACTGCAGCCACAGTGTTGTAAATTCGATCCTGCAGGGCTCCAGGTTGACTCAGCCTTACATCCTTCCGTAGGTCAGTAAAATGAGTATCCAGCTTGTTGGGGGCAATTAGCTAAAATACATTGGAAACTACTTAGGGAGTGCTTAGCAGTATAGAAATGTAACTGCTATTGCTATAAGACCTTAAACAGATTGGCTTTCAATAGGTAAGGAAACACCTCAGAGAAAGAGAAAGAGAGATTGAATCTTGACGATTCAATAAGCTCTAGGTGGGGTTTTCTCTGTATTCCACCATTGGGAGAAATATATCATGTAGCACTCTCAGCTGTAACATCCTCAGCAAAGTGGAATGCCCTCTGCTCAGGAAACCAATTGATACTAATCATGACCTCATTACTATGACAATTTTATGGCTGTTTGTTTGTCCAAGATTTTGGAGCCCCGTAATGACATCGCTTGGTTTCATGTTCATCAGATTGTGGGTTTCCTCATGACTGTTGAACAATTTTGCATTGTTTTAAGCAGGTTGAAAATGGTTTCACTGATTGTATCCCACATCTTTAGGGGTGTGAAGGGAGCCATTTCTGAGTCACCACTTCTTCTCCAAAATTCTGAAATGGATTTTCCCCAAAGATGATTTGTACCCTGCTGCCCAGTCTTGAATGGCTCAGCTTGCTACTCACCCATCAGTCAGCCATCAGAGTGCCTGAGGGAGCTTACCTAATCTGTAAAAATTTCCCACACATTGCTGCCAAATATAATCAAATCAGCCTACGTAAACAGACACACCTGTACTAATTACTAACACCACTACAAGGGATGGATTAATCCATCTATTTTCAATCCTTGACAGCTTCATACCTGTTCAATCAGAAGCCCATTCCATCTATTTTCTACATCAGTGAATTGATATATACACAAAAATACGTATACATATATGTGCACATGCACACATAGGCAGGAAAGCTTGCATTTATTTTTGCACACAAAAATATGCCTCCATCCAGATCTTCATGTTGCATCTCTGCAAACATTGCCAACAGTTATACAGACCAAAAATCCTACTCAGGCTGTGCAACAACCAGTGGCTATGCAGGTGAAGGATTCTGGGAATTCTTTAAAAAAGTAACTTTGCCAAACTCTGGGAAGTAGAAGCACTTTGATGGTGTTTGAAACAAGGAAAACAAATTTAATACATTCATTCCTCATTCACTCCCAAAAATATATTCTTGAAGCCTCTATAAAATGAAAACCCAGACCATGGTGGTCCTCTAATACACGTGTGTACATGGGACATAGATATAGTCCCTAGGACTTAGGAAAACAAGAGCTTTGATTGTCCATCTGGATCAGTCTGGATGTGTTCCAGACTGTCACATCACAGGCAGTCAATGACATTGCTGTGGTGATATTTATGTTATCCTCCACCTGATTATCAGAGCTTTGTTCTGCTTATTGAATTCCAAGAAGGCTTTTCTTGCTGTCCAACAGCCTTAAGATATTTCAGCTTAAGAACACTTGTAATATTTGGCCCAACTTACATCAACAGCTGAAACCTTCCATAGTCAAAATTAACATGTTTTCTTTTTGTCCTTCCAGTGGCAATAAGGGAAGTGTTTCTTTTTTTCTGGTCTGTGTTTTTTGCTCTTACTTCTTAGTCATGGCCAGGGGGAGGTAAACCAGTCAGGGGAGAAAGCATTAGTCATAATGCAACCACTGCTTATGCAGAGAGTACGTTAATTTATAATTTTCTTTAAACTCTCTTCAATTGGCCAAATGATGTCTCTTTTACAGGAATTCACTAAGTGCTCAGGTTTAGTATTTGTTAATTGAGGTAAAACTCTTAAAGCCATTAGGCAATTTAAATGTAGCTCTCTTTGAGCAATATCCTTTATTGGATTCCCCCATTATCCTTTAAATATCTTGGTGAGCAAGGGGATAAAATTAGAAAGAATTTGTTTGCTTTAAATTGCCAGCCTCTGCTTAATAAAACTATTAGCTATTTAGCTAATTGGACGGCTCTTCCATTATCATTAATTGGCAGAATTAATACAATTAAAATGGTAGCTTTATCTAAATGTTTGTGTTTATTTCAACGTGTACCCATCAAGCTCGCTAACATGTTTTGAAAGCTTCCAATTCTCCAATTAGCTTTGTGGCTTTTTGAGGTTAGAGCTAAGATTAATTTTGGAGACTGTGCAACTTCCCTTCTAGTCAGCTGGGATGGCTTACTCTTGCTTGTAAAGTTCCTTAAGATAATAAGTTACTGCCTGATTCTAAGCTTCCTGAGCAAATGAAGCCAGCATGTTCATGACATGCTGGATTAACCAGAGAGTGAAGAAGTTTTCGGAAGGATGGGCTATTTGCACAGTTACAAAATTCAAAATCCATAACAGAGCACTAGGTCTAACCTTCCACCCAGCACAAAAATGTGCATAAGTTTTCGAGATCATCAGATCCCTTCACCAGGAAAGATGCTCTAAAATGCTTTGTGGAGGGGAGAGTATAATGGGAAGACTGTGGTCTACAAGGAACTGCTATCCTCAGCTAAAACAGAATTGCAATTCCAGAATTGCTAGATAGCACGTAAAGAAATCTGGGTGCTTCTAGTTGGGCCTAAGCAATTGGATTCAGGTCAAAGACTTTGAGATCAACTCTTTCTTAGGGTTGCTGGGTCAACAGCATCCCATTCTCATAATCATGACCATGAGATCTGAACTAAGTATTATCTCCTGCTGCAGTGTAAGTATTTCAGTGTTATCACTATGTGGCATACTCCAAACCCTGTTGCAGCCTTATCTCTCCCATCTGCCAACCCCCCAAAACAAACTAGCTCTGCAAATGGCAGCTGTCTTTTTGTCATAACACAAAGAAGTCATTGCCTTGCTCCCAAAGCCAGGAATACTTGAGCAATAGATAACTTGCCCAGAGAAACTTGTGGTACATGGCACTGGTAAAACTCCCTTTTTTGTTGATCTGTGCAAAGGCAGCTTTCACACATTACTTTCTAAGATGGCTTTATGTTGTCACTCAGAGCCAGCACCATGCCGTGAGCACTTCTTATCAATGCGCCCTCACCTGGTGACAGGCCATGTTTTCCATGTCAGGCAGCCCTTTCATTTCTGAGCCTTTCACCTGACACAGTAAATACCAGTTCTCACCAAGTGCATTCATAAATATTTCCCATTAAAAACTGACAAAGTAAAAGAATCTTGTCATAACCTTGGCCCTTAAAAAAAAAAAAAAAGGTAATGTGTGAATCTTTCCTGAGTGGTAACCAAAACAGAACTACAACCAGGCCACAGCGGAGCTCTGTTTCACCTTCCTAGCTGCTCTACATTTCTTAATATTTAATACATCCCCTTCAGAAGATAGTAGGTCTTCAGAGTTCTAAGATGCCCTATTCATTTGTTCCAGCAAGTCTATCAATGTACAGCCAGGGCCCCATTCGCACTATAAAATATAGCGCTATTGTTCCACTTTAACTGATGTGGTTACTTCCTATGGAATCCTGGAACTGGTAGTTTAGGAGGGGACATTGAGAATTCTCAGCGAAAGGACTCTTGTATCCCTGAGCAAATGCCAAACCCCAGAATTGCATAGGATGGAACCATGGTGTTTAAAGTAGAATAATAGTGCTATATCTGTGTAGTGTGAATGGCGCCCCATTTTTTTGGACTGCAACTTTCACAATGCCAGTGATGGTATGTGGCATAGCCAGAAATATACACACATACACAGTTGTCCATCCTAACTCATGGTAAGCCACGGAAGCAGGTGGTACTGAGGGTCCCCCTCAAAGGCTGTGGCCTGTACAGACGTTTCTTCACTCCAAGTGTCACTTTGCTGCCCAACAGTAACTACAGGAAAATATGGTGATAAAAGACTGCATTAGGTTGTATAGAGGAGCCTGCACTAGGTTCACTTTCATCTCCCTCTCTCATGGAGGCATCATTGCTGGCTCAGTTCAGGATGCTTGAATATAAAGATCTGATGAGCTCAAGTGACTCAGGATCTAGAGCTTGGAAAGAGGTCCCCCCTCCCACCTTAGGCCACAGCTCCCAGAATTCCCTGGCTAGTTTTGTGTTCAAAGCAAGAAACTTTTCCAAGCTCTGACAAGAACACAGGAAGCTGCTTCATAACAGGTATGATTTGTGGGAATCACACAAGCCTCTAGATGCTGTTGGGCAGTTACTTACAGTATCCCTCATCATAGACTGTATTGGATAGGGCTTCTGGGAGTTGCAATCCAACAAAATCTGGAGGAAGGCACAATTCTTATATTTTCCATCTCTTGCTAATAGAGCTTTGGTGATTCAATCCAACGGTTTCCTGACTGGATGCGACAGCATGTATCCACTCTCCAAGGGAAGAGACACAGGTTCAGATCAGATCTTCAGATCAGGAAAGCCAAACTGAGTTCACCCTTTGCCAGCTCCTGTGGAAATTTCCAGAGCTCCAAATTCTCCAGCGCTGCACCAGACTTGTGACATTGGAAGTGGAAAATTATTCCATAGGATTCCATGCTGGCTCAGTCCTCACCTAATACCTATACAGGCAGCTGGGAGAAATAGGCCTTTTCCGCACTACCCTCCCAACTCACCAGCGAGACAGGAGAAGGACGGGACAGCAATGACCAGTTCTGCATGACATTGTCATGGTCCCATCCTTCTCCCATTCCCAGGCAGCACAATCATGGATTAAATCATTGATGGGTTTTCCCCATCAATGACCCGCAGTCATTCCCCACCATCCCACCCACTCACCATCCTGCATTTATCTGGCCTGCAGAAGCTGTAGAAGCACAATGGCTGTGCTTCCTGCCCAAGAGCGGCCTGGAAAAGTACCCGGCTGTGCTACAAAAGGAAGATGCATGGCCATTATGCTTCCTTCACCACAAAGCCAGCTGATACAGAGGGGAGCATGCCCGTCTTGCTCCTCTCCTGGCTGAGCCAATGCCGGATTTCCCTCCTGACGTCTGCATGAAAAGGTAGGGTGCAGAAAGGGCCATAATTTCCCTTGCAGAGTAAACAGAGAGAGGGAAATCATTCAAAATGGTTTAAATATTATAATGTTTAAATGTGACTGCTTCCATTCTTCTTCCTTGCTAGGAAGAAGGCTTTGTTAAGCTTTTCGAAAGTGCTGTGCACACTCTGTTGAATTGTTCTTCTGTTCCAGTGCAATCTTAGGCATGTCTGCCCACAGGTCCTGCTGAGTGTATTAGTGCCAGGTGAATATGTACAGGATTGCTGTCTTAGCTAGAGATGCATCAGTGCTTTCAGTAATTAGTACAGCCCTTTAAATTTTTACTCTTTGAATCGCCATTTCATATCCATTGTTTTAACTCATGACTCTTGGCTGCTTTCAACTCTTGATTTTTATCAGGTTGGCTTTGCACTGTATTTTTGTCAAGCCAGTTTTTCTTCTTGTATTTGTATTTTTTATTAAGTTGGGTTTGTATTGCATTTTCAGTGCTCTGTATTTTATTTCATTATTTTCTGTTTTGAACTGTCTGACATCTAGAAAGCTTTTATTATAAATACAAATTATGCATTAATAATCATATTAATACCATTCCATGGACTCTTGGGCAAATCCTAGCAGTTTCTTGTTATAACAGGGCTTCTTACCCTCAGGAAGGGCTACAATTGCTCAATGATAAACCATGTGCTTTGCACACAGTGGTTTCCCAGGTAGAGTTGAGAAAGAGTGTATAGATTAAGGTGGGCAATTTCACCATGTCTGAGAGCCAATTCCTTGCCACTTCTTGGCACTCTGTGGGCTATTCAACAAAACCTTTGGAAGGGATGAAAAGTCATGTCCACTTTACCCAAGCCTCTGTTTTCGGTCAAACAAGATGTGAATGAGGCCATGTTCCTTGTTCAATAAGAGAACTGCATTTCCTGGACCACCGCTTTCTTTAATGTATATTTTGTTATTTTCTGGATAGCAATAAAGCCTCCAGGGGGTTGAGAACTGCATTTCCCGTAAAGCCATTTCTGTAGAGACCCCCGGGGAGGGGGGGACCAATCCACCTTTTTAACCTTTCTCCCCATGGAAAACTTGCAGCTCTAGGGCATCCCACTTCTGAATTTGTTTGAAAGGCCTGGAGTTTCCTGAGGTGAGAGAAATGGCCCCTAGACCCTGGACTCAAGTGTGTCTACCCTTGGTCAATGGAGGCAGGTGGCTCTGATATCAGTGGGGCCGTGAATCTGATGTGGATTTTCCTTCAGACTTTCAAAAAGATCCCCAAGGTGCAAACTCTATTTCAGGGGTGAAGTTCATCACCTTGGAGAACTCCTTTCAAGTTTAGGCTAAAACCCAGAAGCTCAAATGGTCTGATTCAGTATAAGGCAGCTTCTTGTATTACAGTATGAGAAAAAAAGGGAATAAGGGGAACAAACATGGTGAAGAAGGAAGACAAAAGGTGAAACATATAATCAAGAGGTGAGGAACATATGGCCTAGGGGCTGCATGTGACCCCGAACCCCACTTTTATGGCCCCCCAAAGCCCCCTTCCCTTAAAAATACCTTAAAAGTTTCCTGTCAATTTTCATATGATTTTTCCCCCTGAAAACCACCCAAACAACCCCAAACTGGCCACAAATATGGCAGTTTACTTCTCGCACATCTCACAGAAAAAGAAAAAAAAACTCTGTCCCTTTCCGCATGTGGGGGGGGGGGGACGGCCGAAAACAGAGCTTACCGGCTTTGTTTTCTGGCCGGCCGAGTCCGTCACCACGAGGAGCAGCGTGAGTTCGCTGCTCCGCAGTCCTCCGGCATCCCAAATGGCGGCTTCCGGTTGGTGGAGACTCTCCACCAACTGGAGAAACTCGCCAGCCGGAAGCCTGCCCCCGGCAGATCTGCAGGCACGCACTTGCACGTGCCTGCAAATCTGCTCCGGAGCTGGGCGACGGTGCAACACGAGGTTGCGCACTCCATGATTTTAAAAAACCTCTAAAAAGAGGTTTTTAAAAAACACGCCGAGCAACCAGTTCCAGTCGCTCTGGAGTGGACTGAGGTATGGAACTACAGAAAGTTGTCCACTCCAGTCCACTCTACGGTGCAGAAGACCTCCGTTAGAGGTCGCTCTGCACCGTTTTACTAGCCCGGTGCGAAAATGGCCTCTGACAAAATGTGAAAAATGTTTGCCAGAAGTCAAATGGCATCACTTCCGCTACACCCTGAGTGCAACAGTGCAGAACGTAAAAATTGGCCCCAGGTCCCTCTGCAGTTGTGATATAAATGCTCACTGTTGTTTTTGAAAAAGAGTTTGTTTAAAGTCTTGTACCAGAGCTTTAGGAAACAGAAGAATTTCTCAGGATTGGGATCACCCTCCCCATGATATTTTCGTTTGCTGGATCTGGAACAGATCTTCTTTGATCAGAGGAGGTCTCTGCTAATGGAAGAAACCTTTGGGGCCTAAACTGTTAGGTCCTGGGCCATATTCAGGAATTGTTGCAGTGTGATGATGCTGCATCATATACTGCACACTCCTACATGTTGCAGCAAGGAGAACTCACCATAGAAATGCTTATCTGGCAACATCCCCTTGGTAGGATTTGTATATTTCACAGCTGTGGACGTTACCTGCCAACTACCAATGGACAGTGTGAATTGGAACAGAGGACATCACTTTCATGGCCATCCTGCATCCTAAAAACCTTATCCATTTGGAATGGTTCCCTCAGTACTTCTAGCACAAAGGCTAAATGCACACATTTTTGAAGTCTTGGTGTTAGAAGATGGAATAATATACAATGAAATGCTCAGAGCAATGTTTGTATTGGTTTTATGATGATATATGAACATAACGGAGTTTCACTGTACTTACCAATATCGAGTGACTCTGTTTCAGGTTGTTTCCAGATCTCCCACCCACAAAGTACCTCATCCTGGCAGAGTGGAATATCCCAATGAAATCTTTGTATCTTTGAGGGAAACATCTTAAAGTCCTGGGTTAACCAAAGGACTAATGCAACATGTGTACCCTGCCCCAACAGGATTAATTTACACACCAACCTTGTTTCTTGTTCTGCACTTATAACTCTAGCGTTGAAATGTTAAGTGTGTGTATGTGTATTGGGGGAGTTTTTATTTTATTATCTCTCCTTTATCTGTCATTAGATTTACTTTGGCATACTGCTTTTTTTGTTTAAGCAAGCAAGTTCAAAGGCCAATTATTAAAGAGAGACAACGATTTCACTTGATAAGATGTTTGGCAGAGTTCAACCCAAAAGCTGAGATTTCAGAGTCAAATCTCAATCCTAGGGCCATTTCAGCTAAGAAAGGGGCATAGGAACACAGCTTGGAAAATTACATTTTGGACTATGATGCCCTGGCTCTGATAGAAAGCTGACTTCAAACTGCTGGTACACGCCATGTTATGCAATATTGTCTACTCTACTACTCAGACTTACCCATAGATGCCAGGAACCGGACCTGAGGCCTTTTAATATGTAAAGGATTCTGTGCTCTGCTGCTGAGCTATGGCCCTTCCCTATATGCTTTTGAGCATGTTTGCCTAAGGCCGTTTCCGTACTAGACTGTTATAGCGCTATTATTCCACTTTCAACATCCTATGGAATCCTGAGGTTTGCAGCCGGCCCCTCCCTAAACTGCAAACCTCAGGATTCCATAGGATGTTGAAAGTGGAATAATAGCACTATAACAGTGTAGGGCAGAAACGGCCTAGGATTAAGGAGGGTGTGGACAACACTGGACTTCCAGATAGATTCAAACTCCTGGTTATTTGGCTTGGTTTAATGGCATTCAAATAGCATGGTGAGTTTATGGAACTAGAAATCTAAGCAGACATTCTTAATTACTGAGAGAAACAAGATCATGTACCCAGATCTGGAAAAAAGTTATTATTTGAACTACTACTCTTAGTGTTCCTAGCCAGCAAGGCCACTGAGAAAAAGGAAGGTGCTCGTTTCTCTGGTAATTGCCCCTTTAAGACAATAAGTGGGTTTGTTTGGTTTGTTTGGTCTTTGCTGATTCCTCCCCACTTCCCCTACATCCTGCTATCCCTCCACACCCAAAGACACATCCTTAAACACAATGTGTGATGAAAATGATTGCTATTATCCCAGAGAACTGACTTGCCCGCTCACTGCATCTCTGTTTATGAAATGCCATAACAAAAGTGAGCTCACGCTCATATGCTTCCACTGCATGACGTTCCTGTGTGCCAGATGGGCACTTTCATGACTGTATGAGCGTGGATTATTTCATTTCCTACATCTGGGACTCCAAATGGCTGTGCAGAATGCCACAGGAGAGAGGCACGGCTTTTCTCCAGCTAGGGAAAACCTGCCTTCACAAGGGAAACCACTCGATCAGAGGGCACAGTGCAGAAGGGAGAGATGGCCTCATGTGATATGGAAAGTGCGTATACAACTGGGGCCCAAAGGGAAACCTTTAGAACCAAGAATAAGGCAAAGAGGGGGCAATAACTAATTCTATATGTCAGCTGCAGGAGAAGGAAGAAGCAGGGAGGAAAGGGGTGGCGGAATGGGAAAATAATAAACCATGAGCAATTTCTTGGCTGGCCCTAAGAGATGTGTTTGAAAGCTGCATTGCTAGAGCAGGAAGACACTGTGACCTTCAGGGTGAAAACCACAAGGAGTAGACATGACCCAGGAGAAACAGTCTAAAGGGTGCTGGCATTTACCATCTCACTTTGGCTTCATTTGGACAGATCTCCATTTGGACACTCTGCTGCCAACCACAGAGCCTGATCAGACCTTACAGTGAGTTCCTGCAGCAACATTTTTAAGATGGTTAACTTTTTTCATGGTTTTAAATGGGGGGGGGGGGAGCTTGCAAAGGCAAGATGCGTTACACAAAGTAACATTTCCATGCAAAACATGAGTCATTTTTCCCCTGAATGCTTCTGTAGAAGGGAAACAGGTGGTTGTAAGGTGCTAGAATTCACCAAAAAAAAAAAAAATCACACCTCTTTTTCTGTTAGGGGGAATGAGGCATTTGCCTCAGGCAGCAGTTTTGGGGTGTCAAGAAATGACTACAAATTGTTAGTACTTTAACTGAAAATTAAACACCTAAAGTAAGAAGAGAGATGCTTGTAGTATTTTTTGCCTTGTAGCCTAAAATAATTTAGCTGGATTTAGGTACTAGGAGCCTTTTCTTAGGTGTATGTAACAGGGTAGTATTTGCTACTCTTCCTCAGGCAGCAAAATATATTGGGCCATCCCTGCCTTACTAGCCAAGCTATGGTTGTATTCTTGGTTTCAATATGCCCTGCTCCAATATGAACAGGTAGCCTGCCCTGTAAAATAATAAATGATATCCCTTATAGGCTGTGTTTTGGCTAAGAGTCGACCAGGGGAAGAAGTAAAATACTGCTTCCACCCTGGGATAAGCCTCAATTCAATAAGCCATTAGCATAGCACAAAGAACTGTTTGCAACTCCTACGCAGAATAGCAAAAGATGGCAATGCACATGGACAAACGCTTGAGTTGTCCAATGGCCAGATCACAATATGTAATACACAATAGCCACAGAGGGAGAAGGGCAGCAGCACAGGGCAGGAGAAGAAACTGCAAGACACAAACTGCAAGATGAAAAAGGGAAAAGTTTAATAGGGCATAGGCAAAAGGATAAAAGTAGGACAGGGAGAAACACCTAACCTTTCCAGCTCAGGACACCATAACCCACCCCTCAAAGTCCCCCAGGTTACTCTCCAAATACTCATCATCCAAAAGAGCCCCAGACCCGGATATATCACCCCAGAGTGAGTCCATGGGCAACAGTGGCAGAGAGGCAGGTAGTCAAATGGCATGGACGGCTAGCAGGTCATTGTGCAACATCATGGGTTGCTCGGCGATGCTTCTGTTGTTGCGTCCTGAATTGTACAACATCACTGGTTGCTCAACAGTGCTTCCACTGTGGACTTCTGAATGTGCCCATTGCACATTATTGTGCTCTGCGATCCTTTGCTTCCATAAATGCCTGCTGAATTCATCCATTGTGCAGTTATAGGTTCTTCCCACCACATGCCTTGAATTCAGGTCATAGTCTCTGAAATCTGCTACCAGAAATGAAAGACTTTGTTACATCCATACCTACAAACACATGAACAGGGCCAGCACAGCCACAGGCACCTGAACAATGATATACTGGGCTCTGTAAGCATATATTTTGTAAACAATAAGAATACAATAGGGTCAGTTATGTGGGGCAGGCCAGTGCCTCCATGCTGGCAAGATTAGGCTGCTGCCTAGGACAACACAGCTGAAGGTGAATCAGCTATCCACAGTATGCACTGTGATACTATTTAACTGCCTTCGATCCAACCTATGGAATCGTAGGATTTGTAGTTGGTTGATCCACTGAAAATTCTCTGCTAGAGAGCTCTTGTCTTATATAGTTCAGTGGAGAGCACTTTACCAAACCACAAATCTCATAATTCCATAGGAAGGAGCTACGGCAACTAAAATAGAATGAAACTGTCATAAGTATGTAGTGTGGTCACAGCCAAATGAGCAAGAGATGAGGCTATAGCTCAGCTAACCACCATAATCCTCCTGGTTGCCATTGCTTCCAATAAATTTAGTAGAACTGTATGATCGTGGGGTTCTCAGAAGATGAAGGGGCCACATTTGGCAGAGAGATGAGAAGCATCTGGTCACAATTGTTTTTATAGCAATGGACGCTAGAAGTGATGCACACTCTCTAACATTTCAGAGATGAAAATTGGGAAACATATGGCCAAACAGCACTGCAACACGGTCAAGCTAGCAAAATGATTAATCAGTTACTAATGAAGAAATTATTAGTGAAGAAAAGCGCACAAGCTAAGAGGCCACAGCAGTTTGCTTTCACCTCGGTCTATAAAGCAGAGCAAGATTCCACCTTCTTCTCTGATCTTCTTCCATTAAATTAATTGAATGTAAACCACTTCTGCCCTTTCAAATTGATTTGAGGCAATTCAATTATGCTGAGGACAAAGGGGGACAGTGGGAAGAGAAAGAGAAACTAGGACATTTTAAAAGCAGCTGAAAAAGTCATACAAGGGAGGATTAAATTGGGATTATTCCTGCCAACTCAAGACAGTTGGATGGTATGCAGATGCAGAGGGAGATGCTTAGGGTCCACCAAGGAATTTCCACTTAGCACCCGTTGAATGTGCTTTAACTTTGGCCATTCAGCCCCTCCCTGAACTGCAAACCCCAGGATTCCATAGGATGTTGAAAGTGGAATAATAGCGCTATAACAGTCTAGTGTGGAAATGGCCTTGGTTTCGACAGAGAAGGCCTCCCATAAGGTGCTAAAAATGGCTTTTGAAATTTCCTTCAGTTTTCAAAGCAGCTGGCCAAAAGACATTGAGGAGAGTGTGGGAAAATTCCTATTGGAGGAGAGGAACATCCGAATTTAAAATCTCCTTAGGGCCACTGTTTCTATCTTCTCCCGGTTCTTTGGAACCTGGCCCAGGATTAGAAACCACTCTAGGCAATAAAAGTACAACTGAAAAGGAAAGAATAAAACAGCATTAGCAAATCTTCCAAAGGATGTACGGTTGACTTAGGGCCACACGGTTATATGAAAATGGAAGACATGTAATTGTCCTGAACCTCTCATTGGTAAAGCTGAATTTCCAAAAGATTATCATCGTTATCATGGGTGACATCTTTTAGGCTAGGAAAGGAGAAATGGGGGGGAGGGAGAAAACTTTCTGAAAAGAATTTGTGACAGCGAGTCAAAAAATAAACAGCAGTTGCCTTCACGGTTTTGCCTAAGATATTTACAAACCAGAGCATATCAGTGTTTGCTTTATGCATTTTCACATCCTGCTCCATTTAAAGCAGCAATTTTCTGCAAGGACAACAGAGGGAAAAAACATGCTTTACACTGCTTATATTAATTACATTTTTCATTACCCGTCATGTTTTCTACAGGCTTGTGTATTATTACTGCAAAATGTAATGAAACAGAAGAAGGGAGGGGAGAGAGGGAAAGAGAATGGACTTCTGGGAAATTTTCCAATTCTTGAAATGCAATGTTAATTGAGAGCTATTTTTAGGTCAGCACAGATAGTGTGGGACCCAGTGCCATCCGTCACAGAATGGGTGCAGGCCAGGAGCTGTTGTGCTTTGTTGGGTTTCTCATCCTTCCACCAACAGGAATGGGAAGGGGGAATAATTAGATGAAATCTAGTCCTAGTCAGAATGATTCCCCACCCCACTTCCAGGATGGAATGAAGAGTTGATGGGTCTTTGCAGGGTCTTCCGAGCCTTCAAAAAAAGAAAAAAAGAAAAGAGGGGTGAGGGTGCAGCCCTGGACTTTTGCCAAGACCCAACAGGTCTGAACCATAAGAGTCTGAGGAGGAGCTGCCATGACAGGGGGTCAAATGAAATGAAAGCAGGCAGCTCCCCTTCAGTGTGGTGGCGAACTTCCAGCTCTGCGAGGGAGCAGCACTTTCAGAATCAACATGCAATCCAGAGCAATGGATTGGAAATGTGATCCCTTTAATTTATCTCTCTTGCTCTCGCTCTCTTTCTCTCTCTCTCTCTCTCCAAAAGGCTGCCAAAAATCAATTATTTTAATTTGTATATAGCACAGGCATGTTCTGATTCAAGTTCTCTTTTGAAGTATGTTTTAAACAGCCAGCACACAAAGCCACTCACTCTCCCCATTGCAGTGAAGAGGGAGGGGAAGAAGAGAAAGTTTCAAACACTGAAAAGACCACAAGTTCTCACAGTCGCTTTGATTCCAGCAAGAAGACACACAGAGCCAGCTAAAGCACATCTAGGAACCCCGTACAAAGGCATTCTACTGGAATCCCAAAAGTCAGCAAACCTTGGGTAGTCTCTTTTGCTTCTTCCAAGCATTCTGTCACCCTGTTATAGAGCAGGGACAGGCCCACATCTAGCTTGCATTATCACTTTGTTTTCCATTTTCCATTATTTAACTTAAATTTCCATGAATTCTACCAACATGTTCTGCATCTACACAGCAAGAAGAGAATCAAGATCTATTACATGCAGTTTTGTATACGTCAACTCAGAAGTAAGCTCTACTGTATCCAAGGGTGCTAAAGTATCCCCTAGGAGTGTTGGTTTGGCCCAGGAAATGAGGAAATCCTAAGGGAGGAACTGTACTCCCTGCCTGAGTTCAAAAGGAGAGGGAGAGCTGGAGAGGGGCTGCAGTTGGCAGGGCTAAGAAGCCCTTTTGTCTTTGAAAAAAAGGAGTAGTATTTTCAGTTGTGTATTTAGGTGTGAATAAAAGGGTAGATTCTTTGTAGTACATGGGGCAATTTTGTAACTCTTTCTCAGTCCTGTAAGGTTCTATGGGGCCAACTGTAACTGAATACTACAACTACAGTTGCACTTGAAATCTCAATATATATTTTTGACAGTAATACACAAATTATCTTAAATTTGACATGTATCCACTGTCCCCAAAGTTCCATGCATCCTATAAGGGACCAATGCAGGACGTGATGGCAGGACTCTTCTTCCTGTGCTGCTCATTATTACTGCAACATTTGGTACAATCTTAAAACCTCTAATTAAAAAAAAAATAGGAGCAAATGTAATACAGAAATTACACTACAAATAATGTCTCCTTTTGCTCCCTCCTAAATCTGTTGTCATTGTGTGCCTTCCAGTTATTTATGACTTATGATGACCCTAAGTCCTATCACAGGTTTTTCTGGGGATGAGAATGTGGCACATGCAAGGTCACCCAGAAAGTTTCCGTGGTCAAGCAGGGAAACAAACTCTGGTCTCCAGGGTTGTAGTCCAATGCTCAAATCACTACACCACGCTGGGTCTCTCCCTCCAAAATACTCAATTAAATACTACTACTTGATTCAAGGTGAAAAGGGTTCACTCTTTGTGTTGCTCCACCTCTAGCTCTCCGTCTCCTTCCAAACTCAACCAGACAGTGCAGCTGCTTCATTATGGTTTTCCCGTTCATGCGATCATGCTAATACTCGCTGCTGTTCGTCCCTGATTAAGTGGATATACTATTGCAGCCTTAACAATAAAAAGCATAACTAGTTTACCTTTTCAGCAAGCTGTTTCAGGACCTTTTTAAACTGAAGAGCAAGAATGCATACCTTTTGAATTAAAGAATGAATCTATGCCTAATGGTCCTCAACATACACAACCAAAGAAGTGCCTTATCGGATCAAACCAAGTTCAGTAGCATTCTATCCCAGCACCCCATAGATACACAGTTTTCCACAAGAAATTAGCCAGTGGGTTAATCCACCAAAACAGTACCATCAACCCCAGTTACAGAGAGTCCAGGCCAGTACATTCCATACCTGAATCTCCAAATGTTGATTAATTTCAGCTACAAAAATCTTTAATCAGTATGGTCAATGATCAGCCTTCTGACAGTTGTAGTCAATATTATCTGGAGACTGAAGATTCAGAACCACTGATCTATGGACTGTTTCACATTTCAGTTGCCTCAGCTTCTATGATATCAAACCCCATGTCAGCAAAATTCCTTTGTAGCTGTACCATCACATGATAATTTATTTTATCTACTTAATATAAGTACATCCCAGCTTCCTGCCTGAACAAACAGGCCTCTAAGGCAGCTTACAATAAAATTAAGACATAAGCAACATAAATACCAGAAGGAGGGAGATATTGTGATTTTCATCACAAGCAAAGTGTGAACATGTTCTCTTTTTTTGCTTCAACTGCTGAAAAAAAACAAACATTTAGCTCAGAAGATCCATAGTGGGGAAAGAAAAGGATGAATCTTTTCTAGTCCCACTGTAAACCAGGTTCTCCATCTGTGTCCATTAATCATTTTCTTTACTGCAGTGAAGGCGGGTTGGGGTTCCATATATTAAACTCCCCAAAGCCCCAAACCAGCCTGGCTAGCATGGCCACCTCCATTTTGAACTTTTGTGTAGAAACATTATGATGACCAGAGATGCCCCTGATCCAGCTGTGTGTAAATACAGAAATTGCCCACCAAGTGCTAAGTTTCAAGTACAAGTTGAGCCTCCTTATTCAGAAATCTGAAATCTGAAAACCTCCCCAAACTGAAACTTCTCACCACCAGCTGCTCACTTCCACCTTCGAGGTGGTAACTGCAACACTCCTACTTGTTCATCTTTCAGATCCTCAGTCTTTCTCTTTTTTGCCACCAGCCTCCTGCTGGTTCCTCTCTCAGATCTGAGGAGCAACACAGCCACTGCCTTGAAGGCAGAAGTGAGCAGCTGACAGCAAAAAGAGGCTGAAGAACTGAGAGGTGAACAAGCAGGAGCACTGCAGCCTTCACTTCAAAGGCAGAAGTGGGCAGCTGGTGGCAAAGAGAGAGAAACTGAGGATCTGTAAAATGGCAGGAGGCATGGATTCATGCCAGTCACTTAAGCTTGGATTCCTGCCATTCCACAGGTCCTTGACCCCTCTCAAGCCCCATACACAACACAAGTAGTGAATGAACAAGACACAAGGTTATCCTAAGAAGGTACTGTATTCCAACATTTAAAAAAAAAATCTGAAATATGGAAAACTTCTGGTCCCAAGTATTTTGGATAAGGAAGGCTCAACCTGTAACAGTCAAGCAGTTGAGCAGCAGTGGCAAGATCAGAACTGGAAGGTTACTTTTAGGACTACAGCTCTCAGAATCCTCCACCAACATGCATGATGGATTCTGGGAGTAGAAGCCCCACAAATTCCGTAGCTTCCTTGGTTGGGAGCCACTGATTTATGCAACTGATAGACATCATTTAGTGCCAGGTGTAGTTTGACCCTCAGTCTGCCCATTCCTCTCTCCCTCCCCAGCCCAGTCCTCCCAGCTTTTTACTCAGTTAATAAGGATTCATTCATTTTCAGTTTCCTCTGTATAGAAAAAATATTGATGTTCCTCACAATTATTAACAAAAACAATTGACATGTTCTGAAAGGACTGCCATGTTTTAAAAAAAAGACTCACGACAACCCTAAACAGTCCCAACATACCCATTATTCTTGCCAATTCCTTATTAAATTTATTTTCACAAAGAGCACACACAACTTTGTTTTGGATAGTGCAAAATACTAGATTAATAAAAACAATAAACAAAAAGATTCTTCGATCTAGACATATCAAGTTGGGCAGGGGAGGCAAAGTTCACACAGATCCTACTTCCTTCAGAGCTGGAGAAGTTACTTTGCAATACTTAATTCCCAGAATCCCTCACTCACCCCAATGGAGATTCTGAGAATTGTAGCTCCAAAAAGTAACTTTTCACACCTCTGACTCTGCCACAGTTGCTCTGTCACTTGAAAAGAACTTTGCAAGCAGTTTCTGTGCACACACACAATTGGATCAGGACTATTTCTGATCATCAGAATGTTCATACAAGCAAATTCAAATCAGAGGTTGTATTCTGTATTCATATATTTATATTATTTTGAACTCACAAATTTCAATTAAAATTATTTTTGTCCATTTCCATTCAGATTAATGAGTCTGATCAATAAAACTTAAAAGTAATTTCTACGGGTTTTCCATTTGACAAAAAATAAAGGCTGCAATGATGCAGAAGAACAAATCCAGGGCCCTCTGGAGCTATTGCTGAGCTCTATTCTGCAATATCAATTTCATTGGTAAAAATATGCGTCCATGCCCCCAAATTAAGACTGCAATACTATACACACTTCATAGAGAGTAAGTCTCATCAAACTCAATAAGTTTTACTTTTGAGTATATGTTTCAAGGGATTGCTCTGTAAATGCCCTTAATTTTAGATGAGTTGTGGGCCCTGGACAGCATTTGAGCTTAACTTTGATAGTTGCAAAGGCCAGAATCCACTTGGTGCTTTGCACTGGTAGAATGCTCCATGATGCTAGCATATAGCAGTTTTTGGAGCAGTGTGGAACAATAGAAGGAGACAGAGGAGAAAGCTATGTCTCTCATCAGAGACAAGGGAGTCTTGACAGCAGGTTGCTCCAGTACTTGTAGCCATTTTACCCCAGTGCTGCATCACCATCTACACTACTGCCACCACCTACACAGCACAGTTATGTCAGCCAAAGAGAGTATCTGTTGTTCAAAATCATAGACCTAACTATTATTTTCAAACTCATGAAATGTCTGGGCTGCCTGGGAAACTCTATACATCCCTATTGATCTTGGATGGAAGACTGCCAATGAAAACCAGGTGCTGTAGGCTATATATCAGAGGAAGGAATTGGCAAAACCACCTCTGAGTATTCCTTGTCTAAGAAAGAAAACCCTGTGAAGTTCATGGGGCCACAATAAGTCGACAGGTGACTTGAAGGCACGTGCACACAATAACCTTGGACATGTGTTTAATTCTTGCCACTTTGTGTTTCTTATGTAATCAAGGCTTTTACTGGCAGGTGACTGAAACATGCAAGATAGAAAGCAGAACCTCCAAATATTCTATGTGCAAGTAGATCAGCTGAAATAGTCCTGTGCTGACATTACAGGCCTAGAATCATCTGCACAATACTTTTTAATTCCTCCCAAGCAAAGAGCTAGATCAGCACTGGTTTTACCTGACTATTCCTGTTAGATTAAAAAGAAGAACTACTCTTCCAACATCTCCGGTGCTTAGATAGGGGCAATAAATCATAAATATATGCTAACATGATTTCCTCTTATCTGACATAGTGAATTAAGACTGTTGAGCACAAACATTTATAGCAGAAATGACAAACGTTTCCTTTTAGGTATGCAGCATCAAAACCATTAAGTTTTATGGTAAAGAACATTTAAAGCCAACGCAAGCAATATACGTTAGTACATTAGTGCACGAAGTGTACAGTTGGTCCTCCACATTCCTTAGGGTTAGGGACACAGGATCCCCACAAAAGTGAAAAAAACACAAATATCAAAATGTGTGTGTGTGTGTGTGTGCACGCATGCCTGTGGGAAGGAGGCCAAGGCATGATGGAGAGATTGGGCACCCAGGGTCCAAACCAGGTCAGGGAAAGGGGGTAGGTCAGCATGACGGCCCTATACTTCCTATCCTAGCCCTCTATTTCCTTGAGAGTGTGGGAGGGCATTGGGAGAGGGTTTGTGGTGCTCAGAAATTGGGCTGTGAGCCATCCTTAGCTGGCCAAGCAGGAGCTGGTGGAGAAGGAGAACGACCAAAGGTGGGTTTTTAAAGGACTACACAGCCTGATTGGACCTGCAGAGAGGGAAGTTTCCCCCAGAAAAGGTGGGGGACAGGGGTTGGAGAAACTCATAATTAATCACACCTCTGAAAGTGAAACCTGCAAATGTGGAGGGCTGCTCATATTTGCAAGTGAGCAAGAACACATGCATTGTGCATGCACATACATATGCACCAATCATGAATTATCAGCAAGTTCCATGACGTGGCTCATTGTACAATGAGGCAACCATTCACAGTCTATGACAACGTTCAATCATCATGATAAACAACAGTTTATCTCAAGAGATACAAATCCAGTCTTCCCCTGGGCTTATGTGTTTCTTTCTTTCTCTTCTGGTATGGCCACCTACAGTCTTTTGCTTCTGTTTTTGATTAGTCACAGCTTGTTGACTCATCCTAACTCAAGAAACTGGGTTTCTCATCCTAACCCAAGAAACTGGTTTATTTGAAATCATCTAAATTCAAACTATGGTTTGCTTCAGTACTTTTAAGTAAAATTTACCTTCAGTTTAGGTCTGGATCTAGTGCTAAACCTATACTGACAGCCTCCAATTTCCTTTCCAGAGGAGGAGTGGAGAGGGAAGTCCATAAACCCACTCTTTTTCCATATTAATTACAGCCAGAATCTTCATGGGAATTGTGTTTTCATAAGTGGACTTACATATATGGGAATTAGAACTGGTCAGTTTTGCAACATCTTCATCTAATAGAGGGCTGCTGTGACATTACTACCTTGCAGAAGCAGCAAAGTGCCTGGTGTGCATCATGCGCCAGTACACATTGCGCATCAATGCACATTAGCCCAAATGTGTGTTGGGCACCCTTGCACATCTTCACAATTCATTAGCAGGGTTTCTTAGCTTCTACTTAGCTAAGTATATGCAAAGTTATGTTAAGTAAGAGGTGCAACTTTCTGTGGATATTATCTGTGAGCTTCCTCTTAAGATAGCCTTACGCTGAAACCTTGCTAGCTTGCACTGCTCCTTCTATATGAGTACAATCATGTGAGAAACTGCAGTAATAAGGAGGGTGAAGATTCCTTCTCAGAATGAGATCATGGAAATGAGATTCATTTGATTGGATCAATATTTGGGATTTCATGGAGGAGCAGGGATTCAGATGTGGCTTTGAAATTTTTTTTACTTTAATACATTCATTTTCTTTCAAAGGCATGTGAAATGTCTTTGGATTTAGCAACTTGACAGCTATTGAGAATAAATAGCCAGGTCTTCTTGGAAAATCCTTCCCTCAATCAAGGAACCCTAACTTAAATCAGCATGAAACATTTAGTGAAATGTTTGCTTGAGAAACACTCATGGCATAGATGCTGAATTACTTTCCACCACACTTCATCCAAGTTGCTGATAAAATTAGACAAGTTTACAAAGTTGTAATCAGTGACTTTCTTTGTCCCAAGGTTAAAAACAACAACAGTAACAAGAAAGAAAGGCAAAGATTTGCAGCTATGAAGATTTCATGGTACAATTCATAGAGCAATTCTAGGCATGTTTCCTTTGGAATACATTCCATTATATTCAGTGCAGACCCAGAGATTATCATTAAGATTGAAAAGCAGACTTATAAAACTCTTATTTGGAAAGGGGAAAAAAGAGTCATTTCAATGAAATTCTTGGGCTCCAAGAAAGCAGGCCAGGGTGAAAGGAATCTAATGATATGTTGAGAAAGCCTTCATTTGGCCATGGTGCAACCAAAGCTTTTTATACAATGGGGCTTCTAGACAGAGAGCATCTAACACTCACAGTTCAAGGACATTGTGCAGCAATTTTTTACTTGGCAGATATTGGCCAGAATTCACTTAAGGACATATACACGCATAAGTCACACTATACACGAAGGGCCCAAAAGTTATCATTGCTCAACAGGGGTGTTCTGCTGATAGCAACAGAAATGGAGTCATGCAGACATCCTGTTCATCTGTACCTTGTCTTTGCAAGTTGGGCATTGTGAGTTGTAGCTGTGCATCCTATCCTTTGCATGGTGGTTTTGCATTGCACATTGTGAGTTGTGCAATGGCATCCAGTCATTGACATGTGTTGTTCTGCATGGAGGTTGTTCAGTGCTGCTGTGCCACAGGCAGATATTTATGCTATGCTAAGGGTATGGTATAGTGGTTTGAACATTGGACTACCGCCCAGAAAACCAGGATTCAATTCCGCACTCGGCCATGAAAACCTACTGGGTGATCTTGGGTGTGTCACCTGCAGAAAATCTTGTAATAGGGTCACCTTAGGGTTGCCCTAAGTCCAAAATGACTTGAAGGCACACAACAACAGCAACAACAAGGGGATGTTGGATTGAAGCCATTCTCTAGTAGACTTGGCTCTCCATATCTGTGGATTCTGTATCCATGGATCTGAACAACCATAACTTGAAATATTCACCCCTCAAAAAAAAGGGGGGGGGACACCATTTTACTACACTGTTGTACACAATGGGACTTGAGCATCCACAAATTTTGGTATCCACAGTGGGGCCAGGAACCAAATCCTAGCAGATACTGAGGGCTAGCTGTATAGGGGTGAGGGATGAAGAAAGGTTGGAATACATGGAGTGGGGATTGCAAAGTGGAGACATCACCTTCTGGACCCTCTGTAAGCCTCCATAATGAAACTGTGTGCTTGTGCAGTAAAAGCCTCACTTGGAAGCATCCAACATCTATTAATACATTCCATCCCTGATGTATCCATCAGCTAAATTCACCACACCACAAAGGATTCACCACACCACAAGGGTCTGTGGCTATGTGTTTGTGTGTCTTTGGGACTTGTTACTGCCCTGCTAGTCTGAGCTTTGGGGATATTAAAAGATATCCCTTGACATCACAATTCGGCTGCACTTCTCTATTCCTTTCCACGTGCTTGTGACGCCACCGGACAAGCACATAAACAAGCTCGGCCGTTAATAGCCGTAATATTCAAACTACAATACAGGCAGGCCAGAAATAGCTGACTCACTGCTTTAGGAGACCTCCAGGCAAGTACTCTAATTAGGTATGCATGCAACCTACAAAAGAGCCTCTGCCCCGCGCTGGCAGCCTGATGGGTAAACTATGCAATACCCAAGTACTCTGCGTTTGCATACTGGCTACTCTATTAAGAACCGCTACGATAACTCAATCATTCAGATTCTGACCTTTCGGAGGCTTTGTCTCCAACTCCAAATCTATTGTTTTCCCCCAAGTACGGCATAGCCTGCAGTCACAGTTCTCTTATAAAAACCCTTGATTCTGAGACTTTCCTCGGAACGCTCCCGAGTTTCATCCCGCCTTGCTGCCGCTTTGCTTGGCGAGCCTCCCCTCAGCTCCACGTGCTGAGTTACATCGCACCCCAGCTTCGCTCTTTATTTTTCTGGGCTTCAGGACAGGTGAAGTATCACCCAAACCAGCAATCCCTCTAAAAATCCCTCTATACAACTCCAACCTTTATTTTCTTTAGTTATCTTGTGTGAGTGTGTCGCATACACTGTTTTGCTTGTATTTAATAAACATCAGTTATTATTTCAACTTCTGTGTTCTCCTTGACTCGACCCGATCCCGTAGACATAGGGTTCAAAATCTCGCTACGTTACCCTGCCTCTCGTAACGTTAAGCAGTGCTCTGAGCTAATTTTCCCCACCTTTAGTTGAGCACATTTTGGTGTCCCTCCCGGGACCCCCAGTTCACAGGGTAACAGACTGACAGAGAGGAAGTGAGGGATATTCATCTAGCTTCAGGCAAGCGGCAGTATTGCAAGCTCTCTGGTAGTTAATGAATTCTGTAGGAGAAAACAGATGAAGCTGAAATAAAGGGAGGAGGGAACCAATGTAGGAAGTAGTTGTCCCTCCCCACCCCAAGCACTATTGACCATGTTCTGTGGCACAACAGACAGATATTGTCTCATTTACTGTGTGTCCCCAGTGATAGCTCAGGTTTGAAAGGGTCCTGGCAAAGTGTTATCATGAATTCTTTCCTACTTTGAGGTCCCTCACTCCTGATCACAGGATTACTTGGTGGCAAATTTTGGTGACTACAAGCTACCATTAAAATGTTCCAGCAGTGCGCAAATGTCACCCATGTTAACAACATAACAGGACTGTGAGAAATTCAGGACTGTGGGAAATTCGGAGTGTCTACTCAGAGCTATTCGATAGAGACAGACCAGAGCAGGCATCACATCCTGACACTTCCCAAGACTTCTAGGAACTGTTCCTGGGCCTGTTGTGGCATTCTTGCTTTTTCACAAAGCCATTTAGCCCATTCCTATCTCTATGACTTCCCCCACCAGTTCCATTTGTTCTACATACTAGAGCAAAGGTGACACTCATAGCTCTTTAGATGTTGGAGTCCTCCAACTGTCATCCCCCTCAGCCAGTATAGCCGTTGGTGAGAGACTGTGGGAGTTACAGTCCAAAGCCATCTGGAGGGAGACAAGACAGAACTGAGGCATTTGAGTATCTGTATATAGGTGATTGCACCAGTGGCCCATGATCCAAGCAATGTAAAGGGTAAACACTTCCACCTGGCATGAGCTGCCACTGGTAATACATGATAGATGAAACTTGTGAAGCATTTTACAAGAAAAAGATAAATATCTTCTCAGCACCACTGAACCTCACAGGATGGTCTTGGGTAGGCAAATACTTCTCAAGCTAGCATCTGTCCTAAGACATTGAATTGAGTTCTCTAGAAGTATGAATTCCAAATATAGCAAATATATCCAATCAAAGCTTTTTTTAAAAAAAATGCAAAATGTATATTTATTTATAATGAAAGAAAACAGGATTATTTTACTCAACCTTCCCTAACCTAGTGTCCTCCAAATGTGTTTCATATTGCAAATCACTGAATCCCCATCCAATGGCTCCTGGGAGTTTTAATCCAACACATCTGTAGGGCACCAGGTTGGAAAAGGCTGAGACGAATCATTCTTTTCTATGGCACCTTGTTCTTTCCCTGGTGTGCTCAGCTGCTTGAGCTCTCACACATGTGACCAAAGTAGCGTGGAAGTTTTGAGGTCATATAATTATTTTTAAAAAGTGTGTCAGAATCTCCACTCCATCACACTGGTTTTATGTCCGTATAATTCCACTGAAACTTTTGCAGCTACGCCCAAGTAAAAGAGGAGCTTATAAACGGTTTTCGAAATGCAGACACTTTTTCCCATTCCACAGATCTAAGAAGACCTCCTCTATATGTCCTCTTCATCCCAGATGGATGACAATATTTCTACATCCCCATAGCCAGCATGGTGCAGAGAGCCAGTGTGGTGTAAAGGTTTGAGCACTGAACTACAATTCTGGAAACCAGAATATGAATCCCACTCAGCCATGGAAACCTACAGGGGGACCTTGGACAAGCCACAGTGTCTCAGCCTCAGAGGAAGGCAAAGGCAAACCCCCTCTGAACCAACCTTGCCAAGAAAACACCCTGATAGATTCACCTTAGGGTTGCCGTAAGAGAAATAACTTGAAAGCACACAGCAGCAAACAAAGCATTTTTTTAAAAAAATCCTCTCTTTTCAATTTTATCCCAAACGGTGAGCAATTCACCAGTCCTCAGAACTTGCCTTGAAGAGAAACTTTATTTAGGGGGCAGTTTTAGCAATGGAACAACAAAAAGCATTCACTGAAGCTAAAAAATCTTTTCATTTGTTAATTGCTTAGCACAAATAGTGTTGACATTGGTTTGTTCTCCACCCTAAATATGTTAAAATCTTTCCTAAAAAAGAGGCTTCAAAGAATACAGTCATCACTTAGGATCCAATATATCTCCGGTGTTCAGAACAAATCCCACCCATACAAGCAGGAGTTCTTCCCTCCTATCTGAAAGACAGAGGAATGCATTGTCCTGCCCCCTCAGACCACTTCCTTGAAGAAGCATTCCTTTTAAGACACAGCCTCTGATGCCAGAAGGGATCCATAATGATTAACGCAGTGTGGGAGGGGAAAATATGGAGTGAGAGCAATTAGCCCAGAATATAACAAATCTAAAAATAAATTGGCTTCACTATTTTTTTTGTTTCCCTTGCATGAATTGTAGGCAGAGTAACATTAATTAGTATAGTAGGACAATAGGAACTAAATTGGCATGGTCACCAGGTTTTTTTTTTCCCCCGGACATCTCTGCTGTTGCTGCTGTTGTTGTTGCTGCCGCTGATATTGCTATCCAACTTCAAAGATTTGGAAAGATGTTGCTACTAACGCTGGAGAATAGAAACCTGTTTTTCATCAACCAGGCCGGCCTGACAAATTAAGTCTGTGGAGCCATTAGATTAAGATAAGAGCTTATCTCCTCCACTGACATTTATTCAGAGGTTTTTATACTGCTCGGCTGGTAATTAGAGTCGTTGAATTTTTAACACTGCTTTGTCCAGCCACTTGACAACTCGGAGTCCAAAAATATAGTGTTCAAGAAGGTGGGCTATTTTTGCAGGGGGGAAGGATTGACCCAAGAATACAAAATAATTAGCCTGAAACTATTTTCTTTCTTTCTTTTTGTTTCTGGAAAAGTACCATGATGCTAAAGCATGCAGGAAGGTTTTAAGTGGGTCTGTCGCGTAATCACTTGTATTCAAAAACTGGCAGCCTCCCCTCCTTACATTAAGCCTTTAGGTAGTAAAGCTTAGGTATCTTTTCTCCCCAGGATCTATAATTTCTTTCAACCCATACATCTTGCAAATTCTAACATGTTACGAGGACATAATCAAAACGGTAGCCCTAGTCATTAATGACTGCCTGCTGTTTTACCCGCCTAATTCGGTGTACAGGCTGTGATTTCACCAGAGACTTTCAAAAGGAATTTTGCTTCATATGGCTGATTTCACTGCATAAGGTTTATTTTTCCTGCCCTAATTTTTTGTTATAATAGCAAACTGATTGCTCCACAATGGGCCGATATATTTGATTTGGAGGCAGGCTTTGAAGGCTGCTTTAGATTAGTAGATCTTACGTGTGTTTTTAAGCAGCTCATTTTGAGTAATTTGGAGATCAGAATTGGAATAATAAATTAGTCGTTAAATGGGTTGATGTGTTATTTATGGAAATTTGGATGGCTTGTTATGACTGCATCCCGTTAACAGTCCCGAATATATTGTTTACACCTTTCACTCAACATGCTGTTTGTTATCTTTAACAACATCTCCTTCTTCCGTCCCCTCAAAACACACACACACACCTGAAGCATGCTGGAATAGAAGGATAGGGGTCCATCCAAAATTGATCCATGGGTATTTTAATTGTCTTATTAAAAAGGAAAGCAGCAATCTTCATCTATGGTAAGTGTGTAAGTCCATTTCCGCACTACACTGCTATAGTGCTATTATTCCACTTTCATCCTCCTGTGGGATTCTGGGGTTTGTAGTTTTCTGAGGCCAAAGAGCTCTCTGGCTGGGAATTCTAAAGGCCCTTCCCTAAACTGCAAACCCCAGGATTCAATAGGAGATTGGAAGTGGAATAATAACACTATAACAGTGTAGTGTGGAAATGGCCAGGTCTTCAATATGATGTTCTTCTTTAAATGGCAAGCACTATGGCATCATGTGTTGAATCAGTTCAATGGTATGCCTTGTCACACTGATATAAAGTGCATGCTACCCACTGATAAGATGAATGCAACCAATGATGGATCAAGAAATATTCATCATAACACACATTACAAAGGTTTGGCAATGCCCATCTGAGATGGGGATTTTTCTACCCATCTGCACCTTAGTCCATTTGGCATAGCAATTAAAACTTCAGGGCCTTTCCGCACTACATTATTATGGTGCTATTATTGCACATTCACCATCCTGTGGAATTTTGGGGTTTGTAGTTTACTGAAGCTAAAGAGCTCTCTGGCTGAGAATTCTAAAGACCCCTCCCTAAATTGCAAACCCCAGGATTCTGTAGGATGTTGAAAGTAGAATAATAGCACGATAGCAGTGTAGTGCAGAAAAGGCCTCAGGTTCAACTCCCCACTTAGTGACAAAGCTCACCAGGTGAACATTTTTCCCTCCCAACTTGACCTACCACAGAGGTTTTGTGCGAGGATAAAATGGGAAGGTGAACAACTGCACATACTGCTGTGAGCCCTTTGAAGAAAGCATGGGATGGAAACATTATAGATAATAAATCAAAAATTAATTTTAGATATACATTTGAGCATGACCTGTTATACCATAACATTGAATGGTTACATGCACACAACCCTGGCTTGAGATTTGGCAAGGGGCCTTGCTGCTCATAGTCCTAGCATCACTTCTGTGCTTGGACACCATCATAGTACACAACAAAGCACAGATAATGTTCCCTCTAGTGCCTGCCCCTACTGGCAGTGGAAAGTCACAGGAATGAAAACTGAAGAACTTACACTAGTCCGTCTGTTGTCACCATTGGCAAGATCAG
The DNA here is from genome assembly GCA_030412105.1 of Cyclura pinguis. Lineage (NCBI taxonomy): Eukaryota > Metazoa > Chordata > Lepidosauria > Squamata > Iguanidae > Cyclura > Cyclura pinguis. The sequence goes on along the minus strand of CM059602.1, from coordinate 102,154,493 downwards.
CATGGCAAGGTGAATCCCTTGCTTCAAGTGTCTGATTTCAGAGATATAATTAATAAAGCCAAAAGCAAACAAACACATCATTCACCACCACCGTGATGGTTGCTCCATTTGGCTACCTAACTGCCTGATTCCAACTGCTCAGTGGTGGCTAGGGGCTCCAGTGTCAATGGGGTGCTAAATCCACTCTGGCTTTGACTCTAATGGAGCCCTCCAAGGTAAGGTGCTGGCTCTTTTTCCTTAACTGGATTTGAACCAAAATCCAAAGCAGATTGGCCACCCCACTAACTGACTGCCACTGATCGCCCTGCCCTGTCCATTGCTGTTTCTGTCCCATCCCTTTCTGTCCCATCCTCCTAGCTGGGGCTCTTCCACAGTACAGAGTTATAGCACTCCAATTCCATTTTAACTGTCATGGTTCCATGCTATTGAATCCTGGGATCTGGAGTTTGGGGAAAGGGCATTTAGAATTCTCTCCCAGAGAGCTCCCCTTTTGCACCCTCAAACTACAAAACCCAGAATCCCATAGGATACTGTTAGGGCAGTTAAAGTAGAAACTTAGGTCTCTAGCTGTGTAGTGTGAACAGACCCCTGGTTGAGCCAACCCCTTGCCTACAAAAATTATTGCTGTGCACCTTTCAGGCTGATTGTGAAGAATTGGTCCCAACTTGGTCACTGGTCAAAGTTTGTAAAAGTTATAGTTTTGGGCTAAAATTTCAACAGCCATGCTGTTTGGGGGATTCCAGGAGTTGTAGTCCTAGAAAAGTATTTCTTCTAAATTCTAGCCAGAAGCTAAGTATTTCTAAGTTGGAACTTAGATCTGGCATGCTTCAGTCCAAGACAAGGAGAGAATCAGCAAAGTTCCAGTTATTGCTGGTCTCCCCCAGCCTTCCCACACAGAGGAAATGAGGAAGGGGAAGAGAAAGCTTGGAGCACCAAGAGTAGCCTTTTAGTCTGTGCCTCACTCTTTCACAGATGGAAAAAGGGAATGGCTGCAAAGCTGGGGAAACAAAACTATGCCCATCCACAGCCAGTTATTAAAGTAGCATGCTGGCAAAGGGCTGAGTTCACCTGCCTCATGTGTCCCCTATAATGCTTTCTGTGTTGTCACTGCAGCTGGAGAGTTCTGGAATTCAGCTGGAGCTTGGAATTCTCCTGATGTCCAAAAATATATCATTTGATGCTCATGAAAACCAGGATGTACAGGAAGAGCTGTAACTGGCAAACTAACATCTACCTGTTCTTGTTGTTGTTGTGAACTAACTAGTTACTCTTTTGGAATACAATTCCCATACAACTCCAGTGGACATACTAGCATATGGATCCGGGCAACGATCGTAATGCCCCACTGTTTGACAATTGGTCTTATTCTGAAACATCAGCCAAATGCCAAACTCCAGCTTTTGCAAAACTGTTTTAAACAGGAAGCACTTTACATGATATAATTTGTACAGGGAGGCCTGACTAACAGAAATGTACTCTAAAGTCAAGGAGACCGCTTTGCCAAAGGAATGCCGAGTGCAAACATCCCACTCGTTCTATTTACCTCCAGCTGAATTTCCCTAAGCATAAAGCAGCTTGCCTGCATGGTAGAAATTTACACAGCTACACTTTTCTACTTGCTTACACAACACAGCATTTTTATTGTTCGCATTCTGTGGACAGGCTGTGAGGGAGAGCACTTAGGTGGGCAGCAAGCAGCAGAGCACAGAGAAGTCTCTTGTGTAATTTCTAATTTTTATGCCCAAATCTAACCTGGGTTGTTTATGTGGATTTTTTTTTCCAGGCCATATCTGTAGATATATACAAATGGCTACTTTGTACATTACAGTCTTTTGAAAACTGAGCTGACCTTCATTTATAAAAATATGTGTTTACTGTAATTTGTGAATTACAGTATATCATAGGATGAATATTTTTTGTGTCTTGAATGTGTCAGCCACACACATGAGAAGAAAAAAAGCACACTTCTGTGGCACTTCGGCTTTTGTGATAAACAAACACAGAATTTTCTTAACAAGAATTTTCTCTTTTAAAAATGCAATGAATGAAATAGCACTATCATTTGTCAGAAATCCACCCAAGGTATTTCAAGAAAGACATATATTGATTCACTTGAATTCAGATGCTACTTTCGGGAAATCTTGGTCCAGCTAACTTGTTCTGTTGTGAACCTTACATTTATATTAAGTTATAGAGGTGGAGAGGCTAGTCATATTAGTATGTTGTAGCAAAAACGGAAACCTAGAGCTGTATAACTTTTATTTGGTCCTAGGTTTTCATGAACTGCAACCTAGTGCATCTGATGGACCACAAACCACTAAAGGTTCTGCAAAATAAAACCTAACTTGCCACAAGACTCTGCTGGTTGTGAATTCAAAGTAAACAATATAACTCTAGGACTACCTTTCACCTCTTTGTTACAGCTTGGATTTCATCTTTTCTTGGATATTGTAATAATTGGAGCAATTGTGCAAACTGTTCAAACTGGGTGATGCACTAGGTAGAGGGAACTCCAAGGTTCTTGGTCCACGTGAAGAGAACACCACAAACTGCCATTTCAGAATGAGCTATCCCTTCTTTGATTGGATCCTGGGGCACCTGGAAGAAAATAATAATAAGCTCCCAAGTGGAGATTGAACCAAACAGGGGAACATGTAGGACTTTCAAGACTGGTTTAAAATACCCCACATGAATTTTGAGGGAGAAGCAAGGAAGATGGCTCTATCAGTGGACACATAGAAGTAGAACCTGCAACAAAATGCTCTGGTGTGGAGTGCTTCTCTTCAGGATTCTAGCCAGCCAGCCAGCCAGCCAGCCAGCCAACCAGCCGTATCCTCACCCAGAATACTCTGCCCTCATCCCATCCCAGCCTCCAAGTTTTGTACTCCATTCTCAATAGTGTTTCTGGACCACTGGGCATGCTCAGTCTTCAATAGGCTGATTTTGAAAATTGATCCCTAGGGGTCTCGTTGTGGTGGGTTGTTGCTACAGCACTTGGTATTCCACCCAGCCTGATGATGCCTGCCTCTTGTGCACGGAAGGTGCCATTCTGGCTACCTAACAATCTGCACTTAGATAATCAATTTGATTTTAGTATGTAGAAAGCCAGGAAGCCAGCTTCAGCATATTCTAAATGGGGCCAATGTGTTGACTGCTGTTTTTAAGACATGCTTGCATACTCTCCCATGTACTCTCAGCGATCTATCCTTTCTTGTGTTTCACTTGCTCAGTTCTGTGTATAGGCAAAGTTGCAGACAAATGAAATTGAGCTGATGAAGTGTGTACAGCACTGGTTCTGCATTAGGAGCTCCCTTTCCGCTGAGTGCACAGAGTCTAATAGTTCTCTGATGCTACTACTGTTCTTCAGTCCTTGCTTCATAGTACTGCTGGAACAGTAGGCACATTACCAGCCTGAGAGGCTCAAAACTCTTGTGGTCTCGCCATCATCTGGAGTCAGATTTCTCTGCCGCTGGGTGAGCAACTCTTTCTGACCCAAGTGTCAAACTCTAGTTTGGGGAGAGTGTTGGGGTCATACCCCAGGAGGCAATGGGAGTAAGGATACAAGGTAGAGCTAGGGATCCTAAAGGTCAGAGTCTGGTTCCTCTTCTCTAGTCCTCAGGGCAATGGGTAGTGGGGAAAAAACAGGCTGACAGCACTGCCATGAAAATATTTGTTTAAAATTTGTTTGCTGCTATCCCGCTCTGCTGCTGGCTGCTTCAGAACTAGCCACTGTGGACTCGCCAGGGAATCCATCTGGCCACCTCCTTCTCTCCTTCTTCCTCTTCTCCTCTTTCTCCAGTTATAGGCGGCACTAGGACTCAACTGGAAGGAGTGGTCTGTGAAAACACAATGAGCTACCCCAGTGCTTACTGCCATCAAATACATTACTCTAGAATTGTTGCTTTATATCTTTCTCCTACTGTTAACTTTACCTGTTCTTTCCCCACCATCCTCATCCTACCCCTAAGCAGTTGAGATCTTCATTTCTTGGCAGTAGGCATTTGTGTGCTGCACAATTGTTTCTTCTTAGGCACTTTATTCTTTTCTGTTTTAAGGCCATTTCTACAGTAGACTGTTATAGTGCTATTATTCTTCTTTCAACATCCTTGAGGCCCCTCCCTAAACTGCAAACCCCAGGATTCCATAAGATGTTGAAAGAGGAATAATAGTGCTATAACAGTCTACTGCCGAAATGGCCTAAGTCTTTATCTCACCTCTTGCTGTTTTTCATATATTTCCAACTCCTTGCAACTCCTGGCTAAATGATTTCTCTCTCTCTCTCTCTCATTCTCTCTTAAACTCTTTCTCCTTCTCCTCTTCTGCAGCTCCTGTCTACACTCATCTTCTTATCCCCTAATCCCTGCATCTGACCCCCTAGTTCCACATTCCTTAGTTTTTTTTCCCTCTCCTTGATTCCTGGCTAAATATCTCTGTTCCTTCTTACTCTTGATTCTTTTTCTTCTCCCCTTCCCTTCCTGAAATTCCTAAATTCCCTCCTCCTTCTAACCCTTCTTCACATCTCCTATATTAATCTGTATTTACTCGTGTTTCCTCTCCGTCTCCATCTCCCCTGTCTTTTGTTTTCTTTTCCTTTCTCCAACCTTCCCCAGTTCTGTCTTCTCCCTTCTTCTACATACGTTTTGTTTCTCATTCTGATCCTCAGTGCCATTCAGTTAGGGATACTTGTTAATGTGAGCAACTCACTGAAAGCAGAGACTGGGATACATTATTTGGAAATCTTTATTTTTGTTTGATATAAGCCATTTCTGCACTAGGCTGTTATAGCGCTATTATTCCACTTTCAACATCCTATGGAATCCTGGGGTTTGCAGTTTAGAGTGTTTGCATCTGTCCCCTCCCTAAACTGCAAACCCCAGGATTCCATAGGATGCTGAAAGTGGAATAATAGCGCTATAACAGTGCAGTGCAGAAATGGCCATAGTTTCTTTGGTTGGACTAAGCATCCATGAGCTGAAATTGGTGCTTACAAAAGTATTAAAACAGAGCTAGGGAAAGTTTGGGTTTTTCTGCTGAAAACAGAGCATAGAAAACTTTCCTGGAGCTAGATTACAGTTCCCAAGTGAATTTGAAAGTAGTGCTCAGAAAGGTGCCAAGAACAGAACTGGGGAAAGTTTGTGGTTGTTTTCTGTTCAGTTCAGAGCCTGGAAATCATAATTGCCAACCAGAGGAATATCTTTTCTGTTCTCATTATACTTTGTGCTTTCTATTTGAATGCCATATTCTGACCAAATCTAATTGATGTTCCTCAATGACATCACCAGGGCCCACCCCCTATGACATCACTAGGGGTCATCCCATGCTCCTAGGATTGCTGGATGAAGAAAAAGACAGAGCTCCTGAAAGTTTAATAGTTATGTAAAAGATATGGGCCATTTCCACACTACACTGTTCTAGTGCTATCATTCCACTTTCAACATCCTATGGAATCCTGGGGTTTGCAGTTTAGGGAGGGTCATTTACAATTCTCAGCCAGACAGCTCTTTGGCCTCAGTGCAGCAAAAGCAAACCTTTGAGTGATGTGATAGTCCTTCATCATTTAGTGATGCCGCAACCTTATAACAATGACAGTAACTAAAAGTTAGTTACATCACAGAAGGGATAAAGTTATCCCTAATTAAGTTACAATCCTAAATTAATATAGGTTTATCATCGTTTATTATTGGGAAAAAGAATCAATTCTAAGGCCATTTCCGCCCTTCATTGTTATAGTGCTACTGCTCCACTTTCAACATCCTATGGAATCCTAGGGTTTGCAGTTTAGGGAGGGGCATTTAGAATTCTCAGCCAGAGAGCTCTTTGGCTTCAGTAAACTACAAACCCCAGAATTCCACAGGATGTTGAAAGTGGAATAATAGCACTATAACAGTGTAGGGTGGATAGGGCCATAATTTTAGCAGGTGTTCCATGTCACACAAGGTCTACCTGCTGAAATTCCTTCTTCTGCACAACCATTACAGGTACAGTACCTCTGTACTGTTTTTCATTTCGCAATCCTAAATGCTTCTGATCTGATATCTCAAGGTAGAAGCAAAGCAAACTGGCTAGGGCTGGAAGTCATTCTTACCAGTTTTGGACATTTGACCATTAAGTATTCAAAGCAAAGCTCAGTTGTAGGAGTCTACTCAGAAGTCAGCCCCACTGCAACAGCTTTCGGAGATACAAAGCACAGCACAAATCTGCTCTCAATTTAGGAGAAAGTCCACAGTGCAACAGCCTTCCTGGCTGCAAAATATAGCATAGTTCAGGACAGGTACTCTAGTCCAACATATATGAAATGCTGCAAGTAGAGGAAGGAGACTGTGGTGGCAATCATAATATAAAAGAGAGAATTCCAGGAAAGATGATCAAACAAAGAGAGGAAGGAACTAAAAAGTACTTAACATTTTGGCACCTGAGGTAGGCCATTTCCGCACGAGACTGTCATAGCGCTATGATTCCACTTTCAACATCCTATGGAATCCTGGGGTTTGCAGTTTCGGGAGGGGCTGGCTGGCCCCTCCCGAAACTGCAAACCCTAGGATTCCATAGGATGTTGAAAGTGGAGTCATAGCGCTATAACAGTCTCGTGCAGAAATGGCCATAGTGAAGTCAGCGGGCAAGGCCTGTATTGTTGCCTGTTAAGCCTTTGCTGTGTTTAAAATGTGGCTGTTAACCAGCGCCTGGGACAATTGCTTTCTTCAAATGCACTCCCAGAGTCTCCTAGTCAGCATCCCTAAGAAAGTAACTTTTCCAATCTCTGTTGATGGCCAATACTGTAGTTCCTCACTTATAAAGCAATCTGACACATATTTACCAAGGAACAGATCTGATGAACTCAGTGGGACTTGCTTCTGAGTAGACTTGCAAGAGGACTGCACTGTTAGTAAATTGCAGCATGTATGCTTTTCCCCACACTGAGATTAATCTCCACGTTGGAGAAAAGTAATTTACAAAGTGGGCTTTCGTGAGGCTCTGTGTTATTATAGACTTATTGTATCAGTCTTATATTGCAGTGCCAAAGGATAACGTGGGACAACAAATATACCTGTAGCGAAGTCATTTGAGAGATGGCATTCCCATCAATACTCCTTGCTTGAGTCTGGAAACAATGCCACTATAGGGTTTTAAAAGCTGAATATCACCCCATGTAATCCAGGCTGCAATATAAAAATCACCATTGAACAAGTTTTCATCTTGCACAAATATCAGCCAGAGGTTGAAGTGCAGATGATTTTCAAGCAATTTCCTTCTCTGCCTTCACAAGATGAAATGTAACCAAACTCATCCATCGCATCTTGTTTGGAATAATAGGTGGCAAAATAAAAACCTGTTTGGGGGATTTAACAGCTGCTGGAAATAGAAGTCCAAAGCAAGGGAAGAATACAGCCTACAAATACAGTCAAACATAATTTAGGAAAGTATCAATTTACATCTCCTCAAATAATTCCTAACTTTTTCTTTTTGTTTGGACAACACACAAAGACAACACAAGGCCCAACTCTTTCAGAGAGCTGAGGCAGAGTGAAACAACCAGTATGTAACATTATCGAGCCTTTAGTATGCTACACGTTATCATTTGTGTAGAACATCCAGAACACTGCATAATAACACAAGAAGAGCCTTGCTGGATTGGGGCATTTATTTATTTACTAATTACCTATATCTCCATCTTTCCTCCAAGAAGTAAGAGGCAATATACATGACTCTCTTTCTCCCCACTTTGTCTTCACAATAATCCTGCAAAGTAGGTTAGGATGAGACAGAGAGGAGCTGTCTTAATACACAATTAAAGGCTGGATCACTGGAGTCCTAGTCCAACATTCTGACCACTAAACCACACTGATGATAAGGTCCATGTAATGTAGATAATTTGTTGTCCTCCAATGTAGGGGCATAAATGTTGGTAAATTTTATACTCATGGGCAGTGGTGTATCTAGCATAAACAGGGCCTAGGGCAAACTTAGAAGTTGCACCCCCTACCTTCTTTCCCCTACCCCCACCCCTACATGCATGGCTTTTTTGCATCCCACACCCAGCATTGGTGCCTGGGGCACATATCCCACTTGCCCCACTGTAGATATGCCTCTGCTTCATGGGTAAGAACAAATCATTTCATCATTTTTCTCTTTGCTATGAGAAAATCCCTGAAAATGGCAGTTTTCAAGGACTGTTCACAGTTTGGGATTGATTCTGGGAAAAAAAATCCACAGGTTTTCCTTTTTTTAATGCAGAAAACAACATTTTTTTTTGTACGTGCTGAAATGTTTTCTGTACCAAAAAAAAAAAAAAAATCTGTGTTTTTCTGCAGAATAAGTCCTAAACTGCAACAGTTCTTATCCTTCCAGGATTTTTCTTATCAGGATTTTCCGACACTTGGAAACACCTTTCTTCATATGAGATTCAAATATTTATTACCGCTCTTTCTATCCCTACTCCATTGGGGAAGATATATTAGCAGGGCAACAGTCCTCTTTTGTTTTGGTTTTTTTTTCTTTTTTTATCCCAGCGCTTGTCATTCAGAGAAATGTTGTCCTGAAACATGAGAGTCCCTTTAAGCCATCCTGGCTAAATTGACAGACTTCAATGAGACATTTAGCATACCTTTTTCACTAGTGAATAATATAGTGAGATTATTTATTTTCACTTCTTTCCATGCCCCAGAGTTCTCACACAGATGCACATTTCTCCCCCCATCCCCACTGTGTGAATTGTGCAATGAAGTGTGGGAAGGCAGCATGCGAGCGTTTCTTGTACATCTGCTCTTCTTGCTTATGTCCTGTGCCATGTGAATGTCTTTTCAATTGACAGTACAACAGAGAAGCATATGATGAAGTCAATACTGAAATGAACAAGAGCTATCTAGACAAACCACTGCATTCTTTCTTATTTTTTTTTACATGTGCATTCAGAAACGCAGAGACACTCAAAATAATTTAAAACCCAAGTAAAAATGGTCATTTCTTGCCCATGACTTAACAGTCATGGAATAGTGCTATCCGATTTTAAATCTGAAATCTCCCTTTGCTTTGGTGTAAAGTAAATCAAACTAGTTTCTGTGCTAGGCGATAGATATATCATACAAACTTCCTATGTGATACGTAGCCAGCAATTTGTTTTTCACTACAGTAGTTTCTCACAATCTTAACTCAGATGGAACACAGAAAAAATTGCCTGGTAAAAAAAAATGCAAAGTGATTTTTAAAAAGGAAAAAAAAAATCCTATCTTTTCCTTCTGTGAGATGAGAGATTGATATATATGGCTGTAAATGTATACTGTAATACATTTCATAGTGGGTTTCCTCACCATGCTATTCTGCCAGGAAAAGTTCCTTTTTAGGACTCATTGAACTGCACGATCAACTGCTTTACCACAGTCCACGTAGCCACCTGCTGGCTAGAGGATTCTGGGAGTTATAATCCACAAAAGTACTTTTTTTCCAAACTCTGGTAGTCTGAAAACCTCAGTATGGGTTGTGTCTACATGCAAATAGTCCCAGCCTACTGCAGTGATACATTCCCCTGGGTATGAGCTGGGCAATTCCCATTATGGTCAGCCAATACCAATATGCCCTTAACATTCATTCAGACATTCAAAATGAACATTTATAAAGAGATCATCACAAACCTGCCACTGATTTCAAACAATTCACACACTCACCCACTGCTGCCTTTCAGGTGCAAACCTTTCAGCTTTGTCAACTGGCGCAAAGTTACCTTGGCTGATATTATAATAGCAACAAACCAGTGGCAAAGAAATGTTGCCAGCTACTTCATCCTGGACTTCTACAATCAACAGAAGTTTATGAACATCATGAGAGTGCTGTGGAGGAAGTCCATCTTGAGTACTAAAAGAGGAAATCTCTTAAATCAGAAATGGGAAAAATGCTCCTAGCCATCTGGACTCCCCAGGCCCGCACACTTTCTGGAGACAAAAAGGGGCAAATTACTTCTAAGTCCACAAGACTAGCAATTCCCCTGTTAAGCAAGTTTAGCAGCAACTCCCATCTCCAAAAAAACAAAAAAAAACCATGTTTCAGAATAAAAGGGTATATCAGACATTTCCAAGATTCAGTTCGATTTCAGGTTGTTGTGTTGGGTTTTGTTGTTGTCGTTGTTGTCGTTTTTGGTATGGCCCCAGAGGGTCTGAGAACAGAAAACTGGAAAGAAATTTGCCCAGTTGTATTCTAAACCCTTGCTGAAGTGCTTGTCTGCCATAGAGATATGGAGGAGAAGCATGAAGAATGACTTCTGTGAAGCCACAGAGAATACACAGACACCATGAAGAATACAAGGGGTTGATTTGAACTTTTTATATTCAAAGCCTCTCTTGTCTCTACACTACAAAATGTAACCTGTAAAGTGAGTTTCAGGGAGATAGGGGAGGCGGAGATCGACTCTGAGGCAAAAAAGAAAGGCATGTCAAGAAGAATACTGTTATTGTTTGTGTATACACATACACACATACATGCACGACCCATCACATTAAATATGATTCAAATTACTCATTTAGATGGATTTAAAAGGCAATTAGACAGATTCATGGTGGATAAAGCTACTGCTGTTGATGGTTACTAGTCATGATGGGTATAGTATCTCTAGGAATCCTCCTACACTACAAATGCTGACCCTAGACTCTAAAACAGAGCTTGTGGTGGGGCCACTGAGATGCTGAAAGGGAATACAGTTAGGAAAAAAACAAATGGGAGAAGCAGTAGGGCAGCAAGAGCAGGGAAGGTTTACTTTAAGATAACAGGGAAACATCTGATGGAGAAACTCACAAGCTTTCACCAGCACTGGCCCTGAAATTTCTCCCCTTTCTCCCTGCAAGTCAGGGAAGTGGTATTGTTCACTCCAGTGATGAATAAATGGGAAGGGCTTGTAAAAGTATTTTTCAACAAACTCATCAAAGGGGAAGAATCTTTCACACCTGCTGTGTGCTCTGGGACTGGAGCTGGGGCACAGATAAAGCCCTGTTTGAGAATCTAATGTCTTAAATCTTAGGAAAGGAAGGAAAGTATTGAAGGGCAAGTCATTCTTCCAATTCAGTTGCAAATTTGGGGACTGAGAGAACATGCCTTGGAAAGGGGCTTTGAAATGCTGCAAACTGATCTGAGCAATAGGATACAATATGGCTATCAATGAAAACTGTTAGGCAGTGTGAGAAACCTACAATCATATAATATAGCTTTATCATAGTATGTTTGTATAATGATATATCCCACAGAAAAAAGTTTCAAGCTGTCATGACACTCCATTAGGCAACTCAAAATGCAATTTCCATAGCAATTTCCAGAAGCTCTAGATGAAAGGCCCTACCTCCATTCAAATTTCCACCGCTCTGGCTGTAGAGGGAGAGGAGAAGAGGCAGGCACAAGCCCATTATGTCTAGGCCCAGAAGCAGCCTCCCCTCCATCCCAACTGCTACTGCTGAGGCCTTGGAAGGAGAGAAGAATAGGCAGTATCTGCTGGACCTAAAACCCTCCCACACTGCCATCCCCTTTTTCTTTTGTGTTGTATCTTAATTAGGCTGTAAGCCTGAGAGCAGGGAATGGTTTTGTGGGTATTTTACTCATCATCATCATCATCATCATCATATCATCATCATCATCATCATCAATGGAGTGCTGAGCTATTAGGTGCATTAGGTGCAGTTGGGTGCCAGAGTCATTTGTTTTAATATGGCACTGATGATCTCTAGTAACCTGTTCCATACCAGGTACCCTAGTGAGGTTCAATTGATAGTGATGTGAAGGAGGGCCTTCTGTGTTGTGTCACCCACCATGTGCAGTGATCTCCTCAGGGGGAATTGTAAGGTCCTACTGCTGTGTGTTTCCCTCATCAGCTAAAGACCAGTTGTTTTGCCCACACGTTTTGCAATTATTTTCCTGATAATATGGACAGCTACGTCTGGTTTTCAATGAATTACTTGAGTTCCTTTTGTTGTTATTATTTTATAATTTTTAGCACTTGGTATTATTGCATCTGTCTTTAT